>CM040238.1:244625586-244748086 GCA_022545495.1 Chrysanthemum lavandulifolium | reverse complement strand
AAAGAATTAAAAAGACAACGCTGACGGTGGATGACTGTCACTTATGATAGTTGATGTACGACCGCAAATGGCACTCAACGAGAGTTAGGTGATGGAGAAATTACGGCACGTGTATGAAACTTAAGTTTCTGCAAGGAAAGAAAATGTTTAGTAGCGAGAGTACATTGTTGTTGATGAGAAAAAAGTATTCTTAATAAGGAGAGGGCAAAGGGCCGAAATATGGAGGCGAGATCGGATATTTGTAGTATGACTGTCTGAGTATGAAACCAGAAGTTTACCTTCATTTTCCTATTGCATACCCTAATTCTTCCACCATGTTATCGTCAAATATTGTTAGTTTATCTTTTTTACGTACTTTATCAAATCTACATTTATTCTCAAATAATAAATGAATACGTACATCATGGCTATTACTACTACTTATTGAGTGTCAGTGTGTCACATTTTATCATGCAAATAATAGTAAGAAAAAGGAATCAACCGAGATAAAATAGCGTATATGGTGTCTCACAATGTCTAGGCCTTTTGAGTGCAAGTTGTCATATATCTTCTTAGAGTTTGAACTAGCGGATATCTACGACTAGTAACTTACTGCTGCCGAATTTTACCTGTCAAGTTGTAGATTTTTACTGCTTGCGCTTTTATGTGTGCTTTGATTTTTGTTCGTCGACCATATAGTAGTTATGGAAAATGGTTTCTTCGTGCTGGAGCTTCAATGATCATTGAACCACTCATATACGAAACTTAAATAAACTTATTAGAAAAGCCGTATCATTTATTTTGGAATGGCCAAACTAGCATTTCATTTATAGGGTTTTTTAACTAGTGCCCAAGTTAAGAACAAGAAAAGTACTATAGGACTCACGAAAAAGAACTTAGGAATTCACATAAAAATACACTTTTCTGTTTGTGTCCTTGAGTACTTTTATGTATTTTTTGATGTGTTTAACTTGTGTCCTAAAGCACAAGTTAGAAAAATCTTTAGAAGGTATATCAAATATAACTAAAAAAGTAAGTAAATATAAATAAAACTCCAAGTTGGGAGGGCAACAACCCGCCCATGTCTCCACTAAGGTTCTTCCTTGCAACCACCACTCAAAACCTAATTACTTGGAGCAACTCAGTCAACCTCAAAAATAAAGCTAAAGTGTGTTTTAATGTGGTCAAAACAGGAAGAGGTTAACATTCTATCGCATTTGTGATAGTTTATAGGTTTAAAAAGTCGACTCCTTTGTGGATCGACTAGATCTATGATCCTATTGTTGTTTGTATGAACTCTTTGTTACCACAAATACTGTATCTACAACAACACGGTACTCATGGACACCTATTACTAGTAAATTAACTACTTGTGCTTGCAGTTTCTTATACCTGAGAACCCGAAGGTATTTGTCAACATGAATAAATAGTCTTTTGTACTTGAGACACATACTCGTGCCTGTAGATAAACCCGCGGGTTTTAAAATACTAACAGAAAGCAAAATTCAACACAACATTTGAAAACACACAAAAGTACCCTATAATATATTTAATAAACGAATACATTGTCAACAAATCAACGTGAACGTTGGTTTCGGGTATTGATAATCAAAAGGTATTCGGATAGAATTGTTCATTAGAAAAACACATTTTTAATACAGTATTTCGACCTTACATAATGTGTGGGTTACACAAAATTTGTGATAAGACAAAATAAACACTTTAATTTTAGAGATTTTTTTTAAATGAATCGTTTCTTCTTTCTACTGGTGGATATGAATTTGGACTTTGCACTAACATTTTTTCAAAATGGACTTTTAAATATTATCCATTAGATTGATTATTAGATGACTTTTTCACCGTACACGTGTCTTGAAACTAATTTCGGGCGACAATTAAACGCGAAATTTGTATTGTTTTCGATGCATTGTTTTCTGGCGAGTGTTGGGCGAGACATGGGGGAGACCTGAGCGAATGAGGAATGGGGCGAGTTCTTGGGCGAAGGATACATTCTAGGCTAGTGCTGGGCGAAGGGCGAATTTAAATCATGCAACAACATTTTCAAATCTGAAAAGGTACATTTCACTTCAGTGAGAATCATGCATGTTATGTCTCTAGTGATCATTTTCACAGTCCTTTTCTATATGTGGTTCATAAAAGACAAATAAGATCCAACATAAGACTGCCACTTGTAAACAAATAATACTACATTTTAAAGACCCCTATTATTGCCAAATAATACCACATTTTGAAGACACCTTATATTGTGAAACACAGATGAAAAAATATGCGAGTGATATTTAAGCGAGAGTTAAAGAGGCGATTGAAAAGGAATGAAAAGAATGACAACTGACAAATTTGATTCATTTTGGTAAAAATAAGAAAAATGTTTGAATTAGTAAAATCAGGTAATTAACTTTAATTTTATGTCACGATAATCAAAGTAAAGCACACACATAATTTTTATTTTTATATGTTCCAAATGAGACCAAAGCTATATTAACTTGTTGGCAGTAACTAAATGTCATGTTTGTTGGTTTGGGCGTTAGCGGGAAAATACGGCAAGTTGATTAATGTACAAGCTAAGGTACGGTACAAAATATCTCTTGAGTCGGGGCGCTGCACTAGGTCCATCTAAAGTGGGATACAACTAGGAGACGCTCTAACTGAGAGGGAGTGCATACCCTCAGACTATTAGGTTATAGGTTAGTTGTCCTAAACCCGTCTTGTGGGTTGGGTCCTTTAAGGTTTCGTTATGCTATGTACTCTATAAATATCACATCAATTAATCATATCACGAATGGGGTTTTAATGTTCTGACATCGTATCGAAACGAGGTGGCTATGTTGAGCCGCTGTCGTCTCTGTGTCATATCGCCCTATCAATTTTCTCTTCTCTTAAAGTCGTAAACCCTAAATACAATGTTGCTGTCATGCAAAAGCCTTTATTTTATTTCTATTGTTCTACGCTTTCTTCACGTAATCCTTTTTTCTTTTTGCACAAACTCAACCATAGTAAAAGGTTTCACAGCTGGAAGGTGGTGGTAAACCGGTAATATGTACGTATTTGATTGCTATATAGTGTTTGACTGATGAATGTGTGAATGCTTGAAGTTTCTTTGACTTTTGTTTCTTTTATGGTGTGAATATTCATTGAAAACATTGTGAAACTCTGTTATTTCATCTTAGTAGAAAAAATGTGTTAATTTTTTTTAATAAAACATATCACGAATGGGGTTTTAATATTCTGACATGGATGTCTACCATTTGAAATCAACTTAGCTTAATTTGAAATTCTTTTGGTCTCTAGTAAATCTCATACATAAATTAGTTTGTGACACTTGAGTTAGTAATGCGAATTTTTTTATGTTGATGCAAAGACAAACAACTTTTTTTTTTTTTTTTTGTATTTGTAAAGAGGATCACCCTAAGAATATATTACTTCAAAAATATTTAAGTACAACGGATGAGAATGATTCCTCATATCTACGTTGGAAGCGACCCCTCATACTCCAGAAACAAAAGTTTTTAAGGAACTATGGCTAAGGTAGTGTTCAATCTGCAATAAAACAAAAAGATAGCAAATTCTATACTTTTTAAATGGTTAGTCGGATCTAAAAGCTGAATTTATAAAAGAAATTGCAAGGATAATTGTTCTAAATTTCTTGGTAAAACATACACACATTTCAATTCGAATATTTCCTCTCTTACTGAGGAGAGGTTTCCCTTTAATTTAAAATTTAATGAAACGCGTTGTACGTCCTAGCTTTTGGGAACCTAGGGTTTTGAAGTCAAGTTATATGGAAAACTAGAACTAATTAAACTTTAATTTAAAAAAGACAAAGAATGAAAGAAGTACGTACAACAAGGTGAAAGACTACAAGTCTTCAACAAAATATACCCACGCGGCCACACCCAACTCACCTTTCAAAAGACTATTGCATATGGACACACAAAAATGAAAAATGCATAGAATTATAAGTATAATTTTAAAGATGAGTTGCGTGAATGGGTCTATGGTAAACAAACAAAAACCATGATTTTGCTAGCGAGTCGATAATTAATAATGAAAAAGATTGTGTTCTCACTTTAGTGTGTTTCATTTTAATCTTAAACCAAGTCCTAATTGAAAGTGCATCATGTATACATCCTGACTTGAACTAAACAAATTCTGAATTTTTATGCTACCACTAAATAATAATACATATATTTGCATATGGTATGCAAGTTCATACAAGTATTTTGCAATAAAAAGTGCAACAAATCCTCTCTAATGCATTCCCTTCAGTATAAATCAAAACCTAAGTCAATGCACAAGATATGGTGATGAATTGTTTTTATCACCGTATAATCATACAACAAATGTTTAATAATTTTTTTGTCGGAATTTATCATGTACGTTATCATTTAGGTAGTCGAGGGCATATTTCATTGAAAGTGTGGATTGTGATGCAGTTGAGAATAGTCTTAGTGAGTCTTTCAATTCACATATTAAAATTGCTTGCCATTCCCTAGAATGCTTGAAGACATTAGATCATGTGTAATGAAAAGGAATGCCACCTTGAGAAGGGAATGTGAAACATGGAGTGATACAATCTGTCCAAATATCAGAAAGGTCTTGGAATTAAACAAGAAAATTCAAAGGTTAGTTTTTAATTACTTATTTATATACCATGTTCATGATTGTTATGAATACTTATCACTCTTATTAATACTCACTGCAGAAAATGGAGTGTAGTTCCTAGTGGTTGGCATGTATTTGAGGTAAGACAAAAAAATGGCTTGGAAATCTTCTGTGCGAATCTGGAAAACAAGATATATTGTCGTAGACAATGGCAAATCTCAAACATATCTTGTCCACACTCAATATCAGCTCAATCCAGATGATTATGATAGTGACTGCTTTAGAGTAGATAGCTACAAAGCAATATACAATCTTAATATGGAGTTGGTTATACACATACCCTATTAAATGGATTTGGGTACCCCTCATCTTTTTTTTAAAAAGAATGTTAAATTTTTTCCATTTTTTTATATTTATAATTTTTTTATTATAAAACAACGAAATAAAAATTATAAAGTTTAATATGTCAAAAGTATTAAAAGACATTAAATACGGAACATAAAACAATAAAAACACTGTCTTGCTCTGTCATGTAAATATGATTTGGGGTGTGTGTGTGTGAGTAGGGGGGGTGATCTTGTAAGAGTACCTGTAACAACACACTTTTAGGATTGCACAAGTCATTGATATGTGACCAAAGATAGGTGATACGGATATTGTAAACACCGAAGTTTTACAATCCTCCTAAATAGTGTACCTAACCGTTTATGAGTGATTGATCGTTCTCTAGGGGAATAGTGTTGTGAAGGCCGAAGTGTATGTCGATTAAGTCTAGAGGTTGTAGGGACTTTTTGTGTTTTAATGTTTTATAAAAAGCAATTAAAATCTCGTGGTTTGAAGAGTTTGATTTTTAAACAAATTAAACTACTGCTAAACTAAAAAGCAATAAAAGTAAATTAAGGTTTGTTAGGATTTAGTAAATCTAGTTATTGAAGAGTCGGTCACCTCAAGTATATGTAATCGTTAGAAAGCTCGTGGTTGTAGATTATTATATGTTAAGTAGTATTTAGTTAAGTAACACCGTGGAGGACGGACGGGTCTTTACCCACTATATGCCTGATCCACAGCCCGTAGGTGGCGATTTATGTAAGAACTATAAATACTCTCTACCTCCCAAGGTAGAGAGTTGGAGCTCATAATAATATGTTCATTTTCTCTCACTAAGTTCCCAAACCTCTAACTCTTTCTCTCTCTAAAACCTCTTGTATACGCCTACTTGTGGTTATCATCTAGTGTGTTTGTGAAATCCAATATGTTACAAATGGTATCAGAGCCAGGTTTGATCATCTCTTACATATTCTTGGATTTCTAATGGTTTTTAGATGGTTTTTGAGTTTAAAAAAGTTTAGTGGTTTTTGCATCATTTGGGCCATTTTGAGTGTTAAAGTTTGAATTTTGGGTGTACTCTTGTGTTTAGAATCATTGTATGTGCTTGAGTTTTGATTTGGTAAGCTTGAATCACTGTGGTTGAGCTTGTTTTGGATTGAAAAGTGAGTTTTTGAAGTTTTTCTTGGTAGCGACTTGGTTCTCGTAGTGAATTACATCTTAGCGACTTGCTTCGGTAAAAGGTAGCGAGTTGTAGTGCTTTTAGGTAGCGACTTGGTCCCAGCGATTTGTCTTTTGAGACAAGCGACAACAAGACACTTAGTGGATTCTCCACTAAGGGTAGCGACAGTGTGAAGGTAGCGACTTGCTTTCAATTTTGTTAGCGACTTGTACTTATGTTTCTTAGCGAGCTGCTATTTAGCGACTTGACGACTTAGCAACTTGGTGCTTAGCGACTTGTTGTCATAATTCTCAGCGACTTGGTGTTAGCGACTTGGATCTTAGCGAGTTGTTATTTAGAAACTTGACTGTGTCTTAGCGACTTGGCATTATAGCGACTTGATAGGTAGCAACTTGGTGCTTAGCGACTTGGTTCAAGGTTTCTTAGCGACTTGGTTGATCTTTGTTTGTAATACGGTTTTCTCTTGATTTAGTAAAATCCCGTGAAAGAATCTATTTCTCGGTTTAATCATAGAACTATAAAATCCCGTGTAAACTGTTAACATGTCTACCAACGTATCTACAATCATCTCCATGTTGTTCAAGATGTTCAAGCAACCGGTTGGATCTCGTCCACCCATGCTTGATGAGCCGACTACGACTCTTGGGCTCAACGAATCGATTGTCTTGCCTTGGAAAGAAAATGGGTCAACATTCTCAAATCCATTGATGAAGGACCTTATCGATTGAGACTACAAGAGACTTAATTGATACAATGCGGATGGAACAATGATCTATGGAATAGATGCGGACCAAAGGCGTATGATGAGCTCAATGATAAGGAGAAAAAGAGATTCGATGTCGACATTAGGGATTCCAACATTATACTTCAAGGTCTTCCAAAAGATATCTACAAGCTTATCAATCACAACACGAAGCCAAGGCGGTGTGGGATAATGTCAAGATGCTTCTCTCAGTTCGAATTAGCTGTGAAGACAGAGAATCACAAGCGTATGATGAATTTGAGCACTTTAAGATGAAACCGGATGAGAGTGTCTATGAGTACTACATTGAGATTCCATAAGCTTGTGAATGACATGAGGAACATCAAAATGACCATGCCAAACATTCACCGAACTCAAAATTTGTGAACAACATGAATCCCGAATGGCACAAGTTTGTCACCTCTCGTGAAGCTAACCAAAGGATTGAAGAATACAAACTATGAGCAACTCTATGCCTTCCTTATTCGAATGAGAGACATGCTATGTTTGAAAAAGGTTCTTGATCGTTCAAAACCAACCAGGGAGACAAGCTCATCAAATGATTCAACTACCTTTACACAAATGTTGGAATTACCACCAAAGCTTCTCAAGTTATACCCGTGGGCAATGGTAATCACAAACTCATTCCCGATCCAATGTTCAAACAAGTCGATCTCGATGCGTTGTGGAAACTTCATTAATCAACGGCTCTCATGATTAGTCAAAACATGAACTCTCTCCCACACACCAACAACAACCTCGAACAACATCCAATCCACAATCAAGCCACCGCCGATATGGGAAGGTTATGGTGCGGCCCGGTTTAAGAAAGGCGACGAACAAGGAAGAGGTGGAGTTGGTAGAGGATATGTGGCAAATATGAATAGGGAAGAAATGGAAACCGAGGACAAGCAAAGCCGATCAAGTGCTACAACCGTGAGGTGAGGACATATTGCAAGGCGCACATCGCCAAAATGCCCTCGAATGCAGTACTTGTGGATAAGATGTTGCTTGTGCAAGCTCGAGGATAATGGAGCGACTTTGGATGAAGAGGAGTTATTTCTTCTTTGAAGGAATGCCAAGACATATGATCTTGATGTTGATGAATGTACCAATTCGGGAGATAGGTCATAATCATCGAATGCCTTTCAAGTAGCCGATTATGATGCATTTGACTCGATGTCGATGATGAACCTCTTGCTCAAACAATCTTCATGGCTAGCATCTCACCTATGGTTTCTCCAAAAGTCTCTCCACCACAACAAGTCGGTCCATCCAAAGACAAAATCATTTCGAGGTATTAAAACTATATGATGATGTTGATGAGCGAAAGATGCATAATGAAGTACAATCTCGAGACTTATGAATCGAGATATTGATGATGAGGGTAATAGCAATATTGTCCCATATGATCAATATGTGAAGCAAAGTGAAAGTGAGGTTGTACCAAGTAATGCATCTTCATTCAATGATGACTATGTTTTAATGAATACACCGCATGTTCCCTGATGATTTCGTTGTCTACGAATCGAATGCTTATAAAGAACAAGTTGCTATTTATGAACAACGTGCTAAATTTGAGTTGACCACCCGTGAGCGGTGAAATGGATGACCAAATGCGTACAATTATTAGAAAAATAATTTTAGAGAAGAAGTATTAAAACAAGAGTTAAACTCCTTACAAGAAAAGCTTTCTAAAGCGCTAAGCAAAAACAAGAACTTTAAGAAAATGTGAAAATGCTTAAGCAAGAATTCAATGCTAAGGAATCAAAACTTTTGAATGATTTTTCCAATCTAAAGACTTTGAAAAAAAGCTTGAAAATAAGTTGTACGTACAAGGGAACACCATTCAGATTGCTCACTGATCACTAAGCATAGAGTCTTAAGCGATAAGCATAGCATTCCCCTTGTTGAGGAACCAAATCCGTGGGTCATTAAAAGGGCTAGAGCGCTCATAAGGTAATTTATGATGGCAATGAAATCCTTAAGCCCAGGCGAAACCTAGTTGCGCTTGAGTGCCTCGAGGAAGATAGAAAATTAGATGTTGCATCTAGGGAGAAGATGAATAAGAAGCTAGAAAATCCAATATGTAAAGAGAAGAACATAACGATCGAGACCCATGATTACAAAAAGAAAATTGGATTTCCTTGAACAAGTTTAAGCCTCAAGCGTTGTTAACACCGAACAAGTGTTCGGAAAAGGATTTAGACAAGCAAAAGAAGAGAATCTTGTTGTAACAAACCCCCTTAGGAAAATGCCTTCAACGATTGTGTATCCTCCTAATACACAATGCATTTAGTACCTAGAACTATTGCCACTAAAAGCAAGACCTTAATCGGTCAATATGTTATCTTTCAATTATTTGTTGATTTTGAGAAAACTTGTAAGAAAAGGATCACACCCATCGGTATAAGCGAAGGGAAAAGGGTTTTGAGCAAACTAAAGAATGCTATTTAACCGAGGTCATGCCTTTCTTTAAACAACTAAAAGATCAATTTGAGAGTCTTAAAAGGGGATGAATTCAAATATTAAAGAAATGAAAAGGAATTTGATGCAATGATAGTTGAGGTTAGTGACTATGAGCGAGAATTAAAATATAATGAGATTGAGAGGAAGAACTTGCATACTGTTGAATGAGAATCTTATTTCGAATGTATTACTCAAGATGTGTTTTCATCGCTACGAATTGTTCCATTAATGCTTCTCAATTTCATGAATTATCTGTCGCTCGAAAGTCTCCCATGATCGTGTCATTGAGCTTGAAAAGACTAATTCTAAACTAAATGAGAAAATTGATCGGGATGATCACGATAATTTGGTAAAACATCTTTCTAAACTAGAAGTTGAACATTTTAATTTACAACTAAAATATCAACATCTTAAAGAAAATGTCAAAACCTCAAATATCAAGACATCCTCGGATGCTCCGAGTTTGATGTAGTTTTTCGGATAAATAAGCGCGACGAAAATGATTCAAGCTCATTGTAACACGATCGAAAGTTGAAAGCCCAAATTTCTCAATTAAAGGGTGAAAAGAACAATGTGGTGGCTCCCAAATGCCTTCTCCTTTAGATTCTCAAGATTCTCAAACTTTTCATCTTCAAAACTTAGTAAATGCCTTACAAAAGGAAAACGAGAGTTTTCTGAAGAAAATGAAAAGTTAAACGTCACTTTAAAAAGTTATATGATTCAATGAAAGTCACCGTGACAAAACAACGAAAAAATAACTTCTTTACAAAAGAAATTGAGAATCGGCGAGTCGGGAAAAAGGAAGCGCCACTTGTTTTTAATGAGAATGTTGCCTCAAAGTCATCTTCATGACCGCAAATATCTTGTATTTGTTAAGTACATTCCTCCTCATCTTAGGAATAATGAACTTGTGTTTCATAACTATTGTGCTCACCTTAAGGATAGTCTAGAATGTCTCCGTGATATTGTGGAAGAGGATTTCATAAATAAGCCTCTTGATAGAGAAATTAGGTTTGCTTTCATTCAGGCCAAACGATCTCAGGAGCTGCTAGAATGCTTAATTGCAACATGTCCTAAATCTTTAGGTGCGAAAGGTAAAGCTGTGATGCCTTGTTCTATGCCTAGTGCCAAGCATGCAAACCACTCCTTGCCCAGTTTTAAGAAAGTGAACACTAATGTGCCTTCTAGTAGTTTAGATCCTTGCACATCTAGTTCAGGAATGCAAAAAGTAGATCAACCAACTAATGTTCTCATAATTCCCTCTACAGAGTAATCGGTGACATTAAAGCAAGCGGTCAAAGCCTCCGGGCAATACTAAGAAAGATAGGACCTCGCAAGCTAAGAATGTGCATTGGAAGAGTAGAAGACCAACCTAGGAACTTTAAGTTTGAGTTGAATAAAACGAATCGTGTTGATTCTAGTATTAGCCATAGGCGCATCTTGTAATTAATTCGAATTCGATACTATCGCAAACCATGTAATGATGTCTTCTTGAATTTCATACTAATCATGAATGTGGTGTGAATGCTATGTCTAATCTTTGTCAAATGGCCGCTTAAAATTGTTAATGCAAAAATCATGCTAAGAAGGCTAAAAGGCAAAGACGAAAGAAAGTTAGAAAACAGTGGAAACCCAGGAAGAATATTTAGTAAAATAGGTTATCATTGGATACCTTCTGGCTGTAAGGTTAATGAATTCTGCCCTCAATTTGCTAAAACAATGCCCACTAGAAAATGGATGCCTACTGGTAGAACTATTCCCTTAAGAAGTGAACATACTTTGAATAGGTCAAATACATATATTAGCACTGCATCTATTTCTGATGATTCCACTGTTTCTACTTCTGATGTGGGTGTTCCAATCACTGTTACTAACCAAGTGGAACCCATTATTGCATGGGGTTCCCAATTATCCAGTTATCCATTCTTGTTTGTGTTCAACTGCAGATCGTTCAAATCGCTCGTGGTACCGGACTCAGTTGTTCCAAGCATATATTGGAGATCGCTCATGCTCATGAACTTTGTGAGTAAATTCATCGGGATAGTTAGATTCGGGAACGACCATTTTGGAGCAATTATGGGTTATGGAGATTATGTGGATGGTAAAAGTGTAATTTCCAGGGTATATTATGTGGAAGGTCTTGGTCATAACTTGTTCTCTATTGGTCAATTTTGTGATTCCGATCTAGAAGTGGCTTTTAGAAAACATACTTGTTTCGTTAGAGAACTTGAAGGTGTGGAATTGTTAAGAGGTACTCGTGGTTCTAATCTATACATCATCTCTATCGATGACATGATGAAGTCTTCTCCAATCTGCTTGCTGTCAAAGGCTTCTAAAACAAAGTCATGGTTATGGCATCGTCGTCTCAATCACTTGAACTTCGGCACCATCAATAACCTTTCCAGAAAGGATCTTGTCAGAGGCTTACCCAGATTGAAATAGGGCAAATGACAAAAAAATACATCGAACTTGACACTTTTTATTATTGTGTGTAGCCAACTATTTTTTTTCTTATTGTGTGTACTGAACTTTCAAAATTCAGTTATCGTGTGTATTTTGTGACCATTTTACCCTTAATTTTATCAAAATTTGAAGGGTAAAATGGTCATTTTACATGGCAGAATAGTCACAAAATGCACATAATGATCAAAATTTGAAAGTTCAGTACATACAATAAGAAAAAAAAATAGTTGGCTACATACAATCACATAAAGTGTCAAGTTCGATGCATTTTTTTGTCATTTGCCCATTGAAATATGAAAAAGATCATCTTTGTTCAGCTTGCCAATTGGGAAAAAGCACAAAGTATGCCCACAAACCAAAACCCACAAACTCAGTAATGGAAGTTCTTCATACCCTTCATATGGATCTATGCGGACCAATGAGAGTGCAAACGATAAATGGGAAGAAATACATTCTAGTAGTTGTTGATGACTACTCTCGATTTACTTGGGTAAAGTTTTTGAGGACAAAGGATGAAACTCCAGATGTTATCATTAAACTCATCAAGCAACTTCAAGTTCGACTTAACAATACTGTTATAATTGTTCGAGAATGACAATGGCACGAGTTTGTTAACAAAGACTTAATTCGGTTTATGAAAGTGTTGGAATCGGTCATCAAAGAAGTGTTCCACGAACTCCTCAAAAGAACGGTGTAGTTGAAAGACGAAATCGAACTCTTGTGGAAGCCGCTAGAACAACGCTAATATACTCGAAGGTTCCAATGTTTCTATGGGCTGAAGCCATTGCCACTGCTTGCTACACCCAAAATCGTTCCCTTATACACACCTCTCATGGAAAAACTCCATATGAACTTGTCCATAAACGAAAACCTGATTTATCCTATCTTCGTGGGTTTGGTGCTTTGTGCTATCCAACAAATGATGGTCAAGATTTAGGTAAATTAAGAGCTAAGGCGGACATTGGAGTTTTTGTAGGCTATGCATCAAACAAGAAGAGTTACCGAATCTACAACAAAAGAACTCGATATATCATGGAAACTATTCACGCCACGTTCGATGAGTATGCGGGAAAATGGCTCCAGACAATCCGATTCGGACCCACATCTCAACCTTCATCGAGTAGTCCTATCGGTTCTACTCTTGTACCAAATCCGTCACCAAGAACTCCTTATGTACCTCCTCGGAAGATGATTTGAAGAAATTATTTGATCCAATGTTTGATAAACAATATGAGCCAAGTGCTAATGATCTGCCAATTCCATCAACAGAGGATGCTTCTATCCATGTCAATGAAGTTAACCCTTCAGTTTCAATATCATTAAGTCAAGAAGCTCCTGCTGCTGATCACTCTGTCTCATCAACAAATCATCAATCATCAAGTGTACATCATGGAATTGCTTCTGGCACCCATGTTGAAGTTAATCCCTTTGCTACTCCCGAAGATGCTCCATTTGAAAATATATTTGCTCTTGAATCATCATTAGAACCATCTTCATCAGGAGAAATCGACTCTGCTACATCAGTTCCTCAACCACAACCACATGAACACCTCAGAAAATGGACTCATGATCATATATTGGACAACATCATTGGAAACCTCTCTCGTCCAGTATCCACACGTAAACAACTTGCAACTGATACCTTATGATGCTTCTTCAACTCCGTACTCTCTAAGATCAAACCAAAAGATGTTAAAACCGCCATGAATGAAGACAGTTGGTTCAATGCAATGCAAGAAGAAATTCATGAGTTTGATCGACTTGATGTATGGAATTAGTACCGCACCGTTGTGCTATGATCATTGCTCTAAAATGGATCTTCAAAGTGAAACTTGATGAGCATGGTGATGTTTTAAAGAACAAGGCTCGATTGGTTGCAAAAGCATACCGTCAAGAGGAGGGTATTGACTTTGAAGAATCATTTGCTCTGTTGCTCGTGATCGAGGCAATCGAATTTTCTTGGCTAATTTGCTAGTAAGAACATGGTAGTCATCGATGGATGTAAAGACGACATTTCTTAACGGAGATCTTAAAGAAGTCGTATCGTTAGCCAACACGAAGGCTTTGTGAATCCGAGCATCCTACTCACGTTTATCGTTTGAAGAAGGCTCTTACGGTTTAAAGCAAGCTCCAAGGTCATGGTATGATACGCTATCAAAGTTTCTTCTATCTTTGGATTCAAAGAAGGAGCGCTTGATCCGACATTGTTCACTGAAGTCCGGAAACATTTAATTCACGTTCAAATATATGTTGATGATATCATCTTTGCCTCGACCGACCCCAATGAGTGTGACCGTTTTCAAATGAAATGGGTTCTAAATTTCAAATGTCGATGATGGGAAAAATGTCATTTTTCTTGGGATTACAAATTTCACAAAGTCCCGGAGGCATTTTATAAATCAATCTAAATATGCAAATGAGATTTTAAAGAATTTTGGATTTGATTCTAGTGAGCACATTGACACTCCCATGATAGAGCGTACTAAACTAGATGAGGACCACTGGGGATCATGGTAGACCAAACAAAATATCGTAGTATGATTGGATCCACGATGTACCTCACAACTAGTAGACCGACATCTTGTTCCCTGTTTGCATGTGTGCTAGATACCGAGCTAAGCCTACCAAAAGCACCTTGAAGCGGTTAAACGGGTCTTCGGTATCTCCAAAGAACCATCAATATGGGACTTTGGTACCAAGGACACCGGCATGTCACTAACGACCTATGCAGATCCGATCATGCGGGATGTCAAGATACTCGTCAAGCACGTCCGGAGGTGCTCGGTTTTGGGTGATAAGCTTGTGAGGTGGTCTTCAAAGAAGCAAATGAGTACTTCTATTTCCTCTACCGAGGTGAATACATATCCATGTCATCTTGTTGTGCTCAAATCCTATGGATGCGATCCCAATTATCTGACTATGGCTTTGAATTCAACAAAATCCCTCTGTACTATGATAATAAAAGTGCTATTTCTCTCTCATGCAACAACGTACAACACTCAAGAGCAAAGCACATCGACATTCGACATCATTTCATCAGGGAGCAAGTTGAAAACCTTCAAAAATCAAATAGAAAAATATAAAACTTTCAAAATCCATAAAAACATAAAAATCTTGAAAAATTCCAAAAATATTGTCTTTTTGTCATGTTTTCCTCGATTCGATAATATCTACGGTCTTTGTGATGTCATTCAAAGAATGACACAAGACTTTAGATGTTGTTCGAATTTTTCAAAAAAAAAAAAAAAAAAAAAAAAATATTTTTGGGAGAAAGTGAAACAATGGTTTATTGTCATTTCAGCAAGAACCGCTTTTCAAAGAAATAACAGAGCCATGCTTTATCTTGTTTTTCAAATCTCATGCTCTGATTCTTTAAACAATTCCTTACCATCTAATGAAAACTAATTGCTTTGTTAAATAACTCGGACTCTATTTTTGAAAATCATCTGGACTTAACTTTTGTCCAAACCATCTATCTCTCAATCAACAACTTATGTCATTGATTGAGGGGGAGAATGATTTCAATTAAATCAAAAGGTTATTTGTCATACAATTGTTTTTCAAAAGATAATCATGCATGTTTAATCAATGAAGTTTAAAGTCTCAAAATCCGATCCTTATAAGTTAAAACGCTTTCATAATCAAGTCACAATTCTCCTTAAAAGCTTTCAAAATCAATTTAAATCTACAGAGATCACAAATCTCAAATGATTTGATAATTGTGATCGGGGGATAATTTGTGATTTAAATTGGATTTAATCTGATAATTCGGTAAATGGTTTTATAAGGATGTACAAGCTCTCCTTCCCACATGTGCCAAACGATTTCAAATTTTCCATGCACATGTTGAGGGGAGCATCTATCTTAAACCACAAAGAATTGAAACGTGATTGATTTGTCTCTAAGTGCGTGTTCCCACTAGTATGTGCAAAACTCTTTCAAACCTCGAGGCACATATTGAGGGGAGCAAAATTTGAAAACCTCATTCTTCCCAAAATGCTTTATCTACTTGATTTGATCCGGGAAGTGATGTTGATATCTTTTAGAAAATGGAAATCAAAAAGTTAATTCTTCCTCTTGCCTCCGTGTGCTAAAACGATTTCAAATACATGAGGCACATGTTGAGGGAGATCTTTTCTAAAAATATCAAAAAAAAAAAAAAAACAATTCGGTACAAAATGCTTTGATAATATATCACAAGTATTTGGATTGATTTTCAAATGGTTTTCAATTGGTTTCTATGGCAGATGAACAATACCAAATAGACCGACCAACTTTACGTTATGTATGGTGATATAAGGATGATAAGGTTAGGCATTTGTTCCCATGATCCGCCAGAACCGGAGGGATCTACCCAGGGACAATCCACTAGATAGTGTAGAAGTCCTTGGGTATATTGAAAAAAATAATGAAAAAGAATTGAATGGAAAAATGGTGAAAATAAATAGCCTCCAATTATTCAACCTTAGGCGTAAACGGGTTCAATTAGTATACTCTTGGTGTTTACCAAGGTAACATCGGTATTGAAGACAAGACGTCATGAACCCGGACGGTGGCGCACTTCATCTTCCCAAACCACTCAAGTTCCTCTTAAAAGGAATTGTTTCATTCTCACGGGAACCGACATAATCTATCGACTTTCTCTTAGAGATTGTTGATATTGAAGAAGAGACCTCTCCCTAGTCTCGAAATAGGATCCAAATATGCACAAATTGAGTCTAGAGCCACGAGATCATCTATAAATCTCATTAGGACACTTTCAATGAAGACTCTCTGTTTCACACAATGTGAAAGAGAGATTATATCTTGAGTCCTATGCATTATCCTTGTGGTATTGCCGTAACATCCGAGTGATATGCAAACATATTCACAATGAAGATGGAAAGCCTTCGAGCCAACATCTAACAAGCTCACGGTGGGTGGCATGTGAGATCTATTCAAAAGATCAACCATGTGACAACCGAATGAAACAATGGGCGATTCAATCTTTTGAATCAATCTCGGTTCGAGTTATGGATTGACGGATACCTTTGAAAAACCGGTCGTTGTGCTTAAAAACTCTTTTCTTTAGCACATCGATCGTGTATAAATATTTCAAAATAAAAGGTGTTTATGATTGATAATTGATTTTCATTAAAACCTTCGTTGTATTGCAAAACAATTTCTATTGAGCGATACATGATTGTTTATCAAATATCTTTTATCAATCGCTGAATCTCAATTATTGGTTCATTCACTCCGTGTTGTCTTCTTTGAGGCGTTCGGTTTGAGAACGACTAGAGCATTCTGAAACCTGTCAAGGAAATTCTTGAATTTTACCCGATCACGAGCAAGACTTGTATCGATCAGCGGGAACCGTGGGCCGTGTACCTCAATTCAACAAAGTGATCAAAGACACTTTCGTGCGCTTTATTGCTAAGCATTGTATGCGTAGTGCCCGACGCTTCTGTGATCGTAATGAAGCGGTCAATCCGTAGTCGATGCTCACACAATACATTCATTTCAAAGAAATCATGATAAGTGCATCAATGACTCGATATTTTCACTCCATGCTTTTGCTACTGTTCTTGCCAATATCATGAATCAATGAAAGCTTTCGCTACTCGATGAGAATATATCATGATCCGTAATGTGAGCATGTCGGTCCATAAGTCACAACATCACATAATACCAACACCACAATGGATGAGTCGATTTATGTTGGTGATGATCTCAAAAGTGGCTCAAAACTCATTATCACGTGGATCGATAAAGACCTCCACTTGGATTAACCAAACATGCAATGTGAAGAATCAATGACTACGAGCTTCAGAGCAAAGTATTACATCAAGAATGCAAGAACAATTTTTAATATAATATCTGTTTGTATTCAATGTAATTTTAATGTGTGTTTGAGGTGACCTCCCTTAGGGGGAGATTGTTAGGATTTAGTAAATCTAGTTATTGAAAAGTCGGTCACCTCAAGTATATATAATCTTTAGAAAGCTCGTAGTCGTAGATTATTATATGTTAAGTAGTATTTAGTTTAAGTAACACCGTGGAGGACGAACTGGTCTTTACCTACTGTATGCCTCATCCACAACCCGTAGGTGGCGATTTATGTAAGAACTATAAATACTCTCTACCTCCCAAGGTAGAGAGTTGGAGCTCATAATAATATGTTCATTTTCTCTCACTAAGTTCCCAAACCTCTAACTCTTTCTCTCTCTAAAACCTCTTGTATACGCCTACTTGTGGTTATGATCTAGTGTGTTTGTGAAATCCAAAATGTTACAAGGTTCTACAAGGGAAGTGAAAGCGTATCTACCTATGATGTATTACACCTTGCTAGCTATCCAATTTTACCTACTGAATTGGCACGTTCTTGTTTTAATTCGTGCGTTGTATTCCGTAATATTGGTCGTAAGGTGGTGCAAAAGTCCCTAACTCTATGAGTATATAGATCTCGTTAAGAACCCTAATTCTATAGGAATCGTTGAGTCTGCGATTGCAATTCACGAAATAAATACATCGAATCAACCATCTATTGCACTATAGTGGGGCGTTTAGTTAGACATGTTTCGCCGGAATCCTAAGATAACGCTAGTTTTCTAACTCCTAATGCAACAACAACCAATTAAACAACAGACAGTAGGAAGCAAGAATTATAAACTAAATAAATTAGACTTATTTGAATTTGTCATACCTTAATGATGAAGATAGACACAAACACCAATAAAAAAATAACAAGATCAAATTAATCATAAAAAATTTCATACAATCATAGGTAAACACTAGGTGAATTAGCCAAGCATAATCAATGAAAAATAAGCAATAATAATGATAACTGAAGACATAAAATAAGATTGAATCAATAAAAAAACCATTACAAAATTTCTATGGAATGATTAAGACCCTCTAAGTTGCTGGAAAAACACCTACCTAAATTCTAGAATCGGACTTAGGGTTTAGGGCTTACAAAAACTGAAGTTATAATGTTATATTTATAAGCTAATATTCTGTCGGCTCGAGGTGACAGCATCAGCTCTATAGAGTGACGACATCACGATTATTTTTCATAAATCATAGATTTTCTCGTCCTCTTCGTTTGATTTTTTGAATACTCAAATCCGAGTTCGTATGCAAAAGTTATGACCAAAACAGTATCAGGTACTTCGCGCGCAAGTTGTAATAGTCTTGATCAGCTTGTGACGGCATCACTTGAAAGTTGTAACGCCGTCGGCCTTGGTAATATTGGTCTTAACGCCGTCAGACGGAGGACGTCTCCACAGCTGAGCCATCGCTTGGAAAATTTATAACTTGTTCATCTTCGTAAATCTTCAAGTGAAGGCGTCACTAAGGATATGTGACGGCGTCACTATACCTTTTTGGGACGTTTCCCTTGACTTTGTCTTTTTCTTTGTTTTCTCTTCCAATTGAGCAAAAAGCATCCCGATTTCCATTATTTGCTTCCCAAGTACCTAAAATACAAATAGAAACGATTTAGACAATAAATGATTAAATATGCACGAGTTTAGAGGCTAAAATGACCCCTTAAAAACGTACAAAGTTACATCTCATCAATAGACATTGATATGTGCCCAAAGATAAATAGGTTTATGCCATGTTTACCACCAAAAGAAAAGAGAATGCCATGAAGACCAATCGTGAATAAGAGAAAGATAAACCTGAGCTACAAAAACATGTGGTTAGGCATTTGTTTATGTAAGGTACCTATTGAGGTTTTAGAGTTGGTCGATCGTTTGGTTTTCCATGCGGCAATGACCCCGGGATATGATTAGAGTCAAGAGTCGGAGTAACACTAACAAATCGACTGAGTTTATTATGTGTGTTTTATTCGTTAGAGAATAATCACTTGGGCCATTTAGGGTTATGAATTGATAGCGAAATTTTGCAAAACCACAAAAGTTTTACAATTCTCCTATGTAGTGTAGTATAGGTAGGACACGGGTGATTGATCGTTTTCTAGGAGAATAGTGTTGTGAAGGCCGAAGTGTATGTCGAGATAGGACTAAAGGTGAGTGATGAGTCTTTTTGTGTTTTTTTATTTTTTAGAAAGCAATTTAAAATCTCGGGGTTTGAATAGTGGGCATTTTAACTACTAACTAGCTAAAATAAAACTAAATAAATTAAAATTAAACTACATGCAAGAAAAGTAAATTGGTGGTAACTCTTATGATAGGAAAATGTGTTTACTTAGATTTCTTTACTCCCTAGTTATCTTTTATTGATTAGCCAAATTGTCACATCCTTTTTTTAATTGGAGCATTGTATTTATTATTATTTGTCGCAGGGAGGTGCCAAATGCCCTAACTCTATGAACGAATAAGTCTCCCCTAAGAAGCTTAAAGTATATTAAGTGACCTAAGATTTACAAGCCGCAATTCACGCAATAAATACAACGAGAAAAACTACTAGTCCACTCTAGAGTTACGTTTAATAAGATGGACAAGCTAGTTACATATAAGAATTAAGTTAGTTTTCTTACCCTAACGCGAGGCAACCAATTAAACAATAAACGAAAATCAATAATTAATAACTAGATTTCATTAGATCTATGAAAAACTAATAAATCTAGCCTAGCATGTTAAAGTGAAGAAAAAAAAAACATATAATCAAACAACACATAGACATAATGAATGATTAAAGAAGGATTACTTAACTTCAATTAAACATGAGCCAAAGTGGCTAAAAAACCTTCACAAAAGCTGTGAAATTTGTTCTAGGGTTTTCCTCTCCAAAGTGTTACAAAAATAATAGAAAACATGCGAAAATATATATTGTATTACAACTGTGACGGCGTCACTTTATGACTGTGACGCCGTCAGCTCGCTGCCATTAGGGTTTCGTCCTTTGCAAGTTGTTGCTGTGACATCGTCGCTTTGAGTCTCTGATGTCGTCATGATGTGTCTTGACGCCGTCGCTTAATAAAAGATCTGAGCCGTCACGTATAAGTTTTACTCTGAATTATGGTCTTCAAATACAAGTGACGCCATCAGGTGTTAAAGTATTCAAAAGTTCTGAGCCGTCGCTTGGTAAAATTTCCATCAGATCATCTCGTCCAAATGCAAGTGACGGCGTCGCGGGTAAGCTGTGACGCCGTCTGGAGCCCTTTTCCAGAGAGATTCGCGACTTTGTCGTTTTCTTCACTTTCTTGTCCATTTTAGCCCAAAATACGCCGGTTTTCATCTTTTGCGTCCCAAGTACCTAAAATGTGAAAAGGAACGATTTAGGGTAATAAATGATCACAGATGTATGAGTTTAGAACTTAAATAAACCCCTAAAAATGCACGTTTTAAATCCTTATCAAATATCCTTATACTTGGGATTTGCTTGTCCTCAAGGAAATGTGCTTTTATCCAATCAATTTAAAAGTTAGGGGACATGCATTTAACATTGGGTTATAGTAGTTTACAACATCCACAAGTTCTCCAATATTCAAAACAAGCATGAAAATTATATACTAGCACCTCACATAAAGTGTTTGGATTCTCTCATCTCTCGGGTGTATAAGTTGTATAACATATATGAAAACGAAAAAATTAAACACTCTCTACCTATTATAGCACATAGATTACCATAGGCTTGAGAATAGATCAAATCTTCACCGCTTTGGCGTAAACACCTAGGATAGACTATCAAAGAGGGCTTTTAAAGGGTTGTAACGTTAGGTGTAAGAGTATGGAAAACACGGTTTGGTTGGATATAGGGAGTTTTTACTAGTGGCAAGTCAATCATCTAAGTTAATCACATGTAAAACTTGGCGTTGCTAATCTAAGACTCGACTAACTAACTTCTAACTGTTTTTGAATTTTTCTTGAATTTTTATTGACTTAAACAAAGATAAAAAGGCGGGATGGTAGTCCGTATATTTTTCTTTCTTTCTTTTTTCTTTTTTTTTTCTTTTTCTATTATTTTTGCATACACTCCTGCCCTACCATCCGAAAAATAATACAACATAACTAAGGGATTTATAGTTGCATCCCTACACTTGAAATTTTAAATATATAAAAACTAACTAATGACCCGAATTGCAAGGATCAAAACACGTGTATTACTTAAACATTTACGTATATATTAGGATTATAATTGACTTCTTCCCATTACTTCATAATAATTATTACTAAACCCATGAGTCCCAATCATCTTAAAACTGTATACACAAGATATGACTCGACTTAGCAACCATGTAATGAACTAGATAATTAACTAAGTGTTTAAAAAATAACAATAATGCACTAAAAATGAGTGCATACAAGGAAGGCTAATGCGATTTTGGTGTACATTTGGGGCTGGATTGTAAACAATGCTCTTCATTAATATTTCGGAATCCACCGAAATATTACGAGAACTACAAAAAGGATAGGCTTAGAGGGGTTAACTAGGGGTATCTTGTACTAAAAATGAGTACATAGCAAGGGTGTGGGGTAATTACTTGACCAATATAGCCAATATAATTATAATAAATAGCTTTAAAACAAGGGTTATCTTAATGCATCTTATCATTTAGTTAATCCTAACTGCACGAATGTAGTCCCACTAGCGATCTCGGAATGCATCACAAAACATGTTCTAGAATCTATATACTACCGGTACACTCATAAGCATTAAAAGTGAATGCTTTTATCCTATATATCTAAAGGCGAACCTCACATTTTGGAGTGAAATTTGAGTGGTAGGGTTTTTGTACTAGCTATAATTCCTATTCATGAGACACTTTATTAAGACTAAAGTTTTAATTGTAAATGTCATAAAATATTTTTAATTTGGTGCTAAAATTACCCTAACAAGTATTTCTTTCGGTTTATTACACAATTACTAGAAAACAAAATAAATATCAAGTGAGTGATTAGTTTCTAAGGTGTCCCTTTTCCATTCCTACATTTAAATTAAACATTGTCCCCAATGTTCTTAAAAAGTACCAAAGATCTGATAACGGAAAAAAATAAAAGAGATAGGAGAAACTAATACTCCCCTAATTTGCTCGGCATGGACGATAGAAATACGGTTAAATCCTCCTCCAAGAAGATTAGATCAATGATATGCTTCTCTTCCAATATGCACTTGAATCTTCTTGTCCAATATAACCTGTAAATTTCTAAGAAAACGAACACGAAACCTCACATAAAATCGGCGGTAAACACTATATATAATAAAAACTATCCTAGAAAGAGAAAAAGAGATAAAGCTTGCAAAATAAATGTTTACAAAATCATGTAATTTTAAAACTTCTTGGAATTTTCAAAAATTAAGTTTCGATAGAAAAACAAAAATCCGGAAAACGGTTGGTACAGTGCCTGACGTCGTTAGGTTGTAAATCTGACGCCGTCAGGATTAACTTGACATATTTTTAAGTTCCGTTTTCTAGAAAATTTCTGAAAAAATGTGTGTTTCAAAACCTGTAATTTCCTTCAAAACATTCATTGTGGCATGATACAAATATTTGACTCAAACAAACACACAAACATGATAAAATATATGTTCATCATCTATTGTAAATTTTCATGTTCGATTATCATGCTACTAAACAAATGTGAACTTTCCTACACTTATCTTTTTGTTAAATACCTTTATATGTGATTAAGACGAGGTTAAAAACAAAATAAAGCATTTTCACAAATTTATTCGAAACATGAAAATTAAACAATAAGGATGAAACATATATATAACACAAACAAATATAAATTAAAAACAGACAAGCAAACAATTAAAAATATAAACATCAAACGGGATAAAAATAAACCAACACACAACCTACAAATATCCATAGTCGACATAGTTTTAATCCTAATTATTACATACCACAAATTATTTTAAAACATAGCAGGAGAATAATTGTTCAAGGATCACACATGAAACAACCACAAATATCACAGATCAGGGGCGGTATCATAAGGGTAGTCATAGCCAGGAGGGTGGTACCCAGTATACCCACAGGGTGGGTAGTTGATGATGTACCCTCCGAGTACCTCGAAGGACACTCCTCCGAGACGTGTCGAAACCCTTCTATTCGAAGGTCCAAGTTAGGATTCCAGAATATCCATAGGCGTCAAACCATTCGTTATCACGAAGGTTACCTTAGGGAATTCACCATTGAAGCCCTAAGCCCTTCGGGTATGGTGACGAAGAAGCATTGGATAGGAGAACCTCGACTTGGTCAAACCCATGATCTCCCTCTCTCTTGGCTTCCCGTCAAGTGCGAGCGTGGGTCACTAAACCCTAGCGGTTACCCGGTCATGAGATGCCCCATGATCTCCGACATTCATGCGAAGTGCTCTCAACCTTATTTCATCCACTATAAATAGGTTGGACGGGCAATGGATTATGGTATGCTCATTTCACACTCATATCTTTAATTACACATACTTATACAACCATAACTCATACTTACTCTCACGCGGAGGTGGTTCGCAGGTCATACCCTGCGTAATCACTAACGTAGTGTTTCATATTTCTTATTCTCGGTGAAAGGCAAGTCTTGGCTGGAACATACACCCCTCATACCTTTTATCATCATCAAAGCCTGGTAGTGCAATCTATTGTACAATCAGTGGCGCCATCCGTGGGACCACTACTATTAGTCCCGTAATCACCCAGTCCTAAAACCCTAACCAACTACACTACATTTATGGCATGGAACCAGGAAGAGAAGATACACCTCCACCAGGTTTCTCTACCCTAGTCCCTCTCAACACAACTAACAACGATAATCTCGCCCACATAACGGCCTCAACCTTTACCACACGATCTCGTTTGGAAACTACTTCCGTACATCACGCCTCAACATCTGCTAACCCTATCCCTGATATTAGCCCCGCCTTCGTTGAGGCAAAATTTGAAGCCTTGGATTCTTTATTAAGGGCTCATAAAAGGCAGGTTCGCAATACTGAAATGCGAAGAGAGTTGGAATACTCCAGTGAGGAGTACGATGAAGAGATTGAAATAGAGGAGACTCAACCTGTTAGCAGGGGGCGCTCGGCCCTGCGAAATGGTTCTCCTTCCATCAGAAGGCCAAACAGAAGGACTGTAGGCTTTGAAGAATCACCCGGAGGAGATCCGGGAAGAAGGGAAAGAATGTATGGTGAAAGAAGGGCGAGAACTCTAATGGAGGAAGCAACCCGGTGGGAAACAGAGGTAAACCTACCCCTCTCTAGGCGCCCATTTAGGAAGAGAGGGATGGGGCTCCAATACCCCTTCATATGTTTCGAGTGTCGGAGGCCATCCTCCATACTCGGGCATGAGTCGATTACCCCCTCGGTTATGAACCCCTACCTACCGCTCAAACCTACAACACTTACCCTCCGAATGGTTCACTCCCAAACCAATTACCAAAGAAATGCCCTATGGACATGTTCCTACGCAATCGATGGGTGTAAACCCCGTACCAACCTTCTCTTGTTTACCTACCTACACATGACCATTTCCTAACCCGTGTAATCCTACACTGTTTATCCACCTCCATACAACCCTTACTATGCGAAGCCTCTGGAACTTGCACACCTTTCGTGAAGTGGGTGAAGACTACCCTACTGACGGTTGTAAAGATGCCTACTCATATAGGCCCCTCACGATGGGAAAGGCGATCCGATAACTTCCTCCATTTATTTGAGGCGCTATGAAGATGCAAAAGTGGGTCATGCCCGTAGCATGCCACATGTTCACTTACACGCTCCGAGACTCCGCGAGAATATGGTGGAATGGACGAAGTTGGGAAGCATTGTAAGTCTAGACGACCTCAAGGCTAAGTTCGATCACACTTTAGCCAGAAGAAGTACACCAAGACCCATCTAGCGTGCACACCATCAAGCAGGGGGACAGCAAGCACAAGGGCCTTCGTTACGAGGTACTGTGATGAAACTTTGCAAATTCGGGTTTGCACGAAGATCGAGGATTTCGGGTTTTGTACATGGCCTTGGACGCGAAGCTGGTGGAATTCTATCCACCGGTCTTCCCACCACTTATAAGGCGATGGAGAAGACTTACACTTGGATTGAATCAAAGAGGTAGCAACAAGCGGGCTCGATAGAGCAAAGGAAGCTTCGACAAATTCTCTCGTGGGTCCACATGGGAAGGATCCAAGAACAAGAAGAAGAAGAGATCACTTCACTCCATACAACAAAGGCTCAAACCACGGATTCTTGGCAAACTTAGTCAAATCTCCCAGGGAGATTTTGGCTACCGAGAAAGCCGCTAAGTCCTTCGATCCACCACCTCGGATGACAGCACAAAGCAAAGCCAGAGACATGTCCAAGTACTGCCATTTCCATGAAGACCATGGACACGACACGAACAAGCTGCGAGAGAACTAAAAAGCGGATCGAAGAGGCAATACGGTCCAGACAGTTAGCGCATCCGGTCAAAGGCATCAAAAGGGAAAGGACAAATTTTCCGACACCCAACTAGGTGAATGGAAGGGAACAAGAAGGAGTCTCGCCACAAAAGCTCCGATACTAATGGTGCACAGTAGCGACCCAACCTTGAAAAGGAAGGAAGCGACGGGAGGCGGGAGCGTGGGAAATAACCTTCCCTTACATCTTAGAGGCGAGACACCTTTAAGCGACCCCATGGTCATCGAGTGCGAATCTCAAACATGGAGGTAAACCGAGCATATATGGATTGTGGAAGCTTGCGAGATCATTTATGAGCATTGTTTCCTAAAGCTCAAGTCATCCATATGCTCATGAAGGTGGACTCAAAAACACCACTAGTAGGGTTCTCCGTGAACACTCATGGCCCCGAGAGAAGTACCGTTGGAAATCACCATAAGCGAAGGCCCTTATCCGCACAAAAACACTCACCCGTTATAGTCGGGTCGGACTCTCCTTATAATTTGTTAATAAGGAGAACAACTATCAAAAGATGGGCATAGTTGTTTCCACCATACATCTTTGTTAAGTTCCAAACCCCCCGGAGTAGGGGCATCCATTCTAATTATGGGGCGGATAAGGGTGCATATGGTGTCAAAAGATCAAAGAAGAATCGGAGGAGCCTCAGATAGCAATTCTAAAATTTGCACAGATCTGGAGGAATGAGTTGTAGTTAACCCTAGCTACCACGAACAAGCGGTGGTAGTAGGAAAACAACTCCGGTGAATTTCAAAGCGAAGCTCATGAAGCGTGTGGACTAACCTTGATGTTTTGCTTGGAAATATTCGACATGACGAAGGGTACCAAGAACTTTCTTCGATCGACGGACGATCCTTCGGAACGGAGCATAAACTCAATGAGTACAAACACATTGGCCGATAAAATAGAAAGGAGGAGCCTAGCCCCAAGAAAAGCAGCTGCGACACGCAAAGAAGTGGACGAACTCACTGGCGAGCATCCTAAGGAAGTTAAGTACCAAACCGGGTAGCCAACCCATTAATGGTCAAAAAGAGCGGCGGAGGGTGGCGCATGTGCGTTGACTTCGACATCAACAAAGCATGCCCAAGGAAGGCTACCCCTACCTAAAGTGTTGGAAGGTAGAATCCTTGGCGAGCTTCCGGTTAAAATGCTTCCTAGATGCCTACAAAGGTATCATCAAATCCATATGGCAAAGTAGGACGAAGAAAAACGACCTTCTATACAAGCAAAGGTGTCTCTTTACGAATGATGCCCCCGGATTAAAGAACGCGAGGGCCACTTACCAGCGGCTCGTAGATAAAGTCTTCAACAAACAAATAGGTAGAAATCTCGAAGCATATATTGGCGACATGGTTATCAAAAGCAAGGCGGAGGACCTACTCCTCGATGTCTGAAACCTTTGTCCAACAGGCGATTAACATGAAGTGAACCCTAAGAAATGCTCCTTGGTGTTGAGGAGGACAATTCCTAGGGCATTTGATCACTAAGTAGGGGATAAAGGCTAATCCTCCAAGGTTAAGGCAATTTCGGATCTCGAGCCCTAAGTGTCTAAAAGGCGTGCAAAGCCTAAATGAGAAGTGGCGACTTTAAGCCAATTTTTGTCGAAGGGGGTGTGGTCCCTACCATTCTTCAAAACACTCAAGGGATGCGTGGATAAGAAAACATTTCAAAGAGTCGGGATCTTTGAAGCTTCCTTTCGGAAGATGAAGGAGTTCATCGTAATCCTTCCAACACTTACGACCCCAATCAAAGGCGAAGTGTTGTTCATGTAATTAGCATCCTCAATGGAGAGTATTAGCTTGATCCTTATGGCGAGCGAGACAAATGACGGATCCCATTTACCTTGTCAGCAGGGTCCTACAGGGGTGTAACATATTGGATTTCACAAACACACTAAACCATAAGATCAAATAGGCGTATTATGAGTTATAGAGTGAGAAAGTTAGAGGTTTAAGGAACTTTAGTGAGAGAAAGAAAAATCGTATTATGAGCTCCAACTCTCTACCTTGGAAGGTAGAGAGTATTTATAGTCATTACATAAATCGCCACCTTATGGGCTGTGGATCAGGCATACAATGGGTAAAGACCCGTCCGTCCTCCACGGTGTTACTTAATCTAAATACTACTTAACTTATAATAATCTATGACTACGAGCTTTCTAATGATTACATATACTTGAGGTGACCGACTCTTTAATATATGGTTTACCAAATCCTAACAATATCCCCAAGGAGGTCACCTCAAGATCACCTCAAACATACATTGAATACAAACAGATTTTACATAAAGATTGTTCTTGCATTCTTATTACTTGTTCTTTGCTCTGTAGCTCGTAGTCTTTGATTCTTTATTTTGCATGTTTGAATAATCGGTGGAGGTCTTTAAGCGATCCACGTGATGATGAGTTTGAGCTAGCTTTGAGATCATCGACAATAATACATCTCTAACTCTTCCATTGTGGTGTTGTGACTTATGGACCGACATGCTCACATTACGGATCATGAAATATTCTCATCAGTAGCGAAGCTTTCGTTGATTCATGATATTAGCGACAACGTAGCGAAGCATGGAGTGAAAATATCGAGTCATTGATGCACTAATCATGATTTCTTTAGAAATGAATGTGTAGTGTGAGTATGAGGCTATGGATTGACCGCTTCATTACGATCATTTGTAAACTTTGGGTGTTCTGCGCATAAAGCAGTTAGCAATAAAGCGCACAAGAGTGTCTTTGATCACTTTTGTAGAATTGAGGTACACGGCCCACGGTTCCCCGTTGATCGATTACAAATCTTGCTGTGATCGGTAAAATTCCAAAGAATTTCCTTGATGGGGTTTCATGATTGCTCTATTGTTCTCAAACCGGAGCGTCTCAAAGAAGACAACCTGAGTGAGTGAACCGGTGAAATGAGATTCACCGATTGATGAAAAGAGTTTTGAAAAACAATCGTGTATTGCTCAATAGAAATTGTTTTGCAATACAACGAAGGTTTTAATGAAAATCAATTATCAATCATAAACACCTTTATTTTGAGAAATAAGTACACGATCGATGTGCAAAAGAAAAGATTTTTGGGCACAATGACCGGTTTAAAAGGTATCCGTCGATCCATATCACGAACCGGGATTGATTCAAAAGATTGAATCGCCCCATTGTTTACATTCGGTTGTCACATGGTTGATCTATTGAATAGATCTCACATGCCACCTACCGGGAGCTTGTTTGATGTTGGCTCGAAGGCTTTCCATCTTCATTGTGAATATGTTTGCATATAACTCGGATGTTCTGGCAATACCACAAGGATAATGCATAGGACTCAAGATATAATGTCTCTTTCCACATAGTGTAAAACAGAGAGTCTTCATTGAAAGTGTCCTAATGAGATTTATTGATGATCTCGTGGCTCTAGACTTAATTTGTGCATATTTGGATCCTATATCGGAGACTAGGGAGAGGGTCTCCTTTTTCAATATCAACAATCTCTAAGAGAAAGTCGATAGATAATGTTGGTTCCCCGTGAGAATGAAACAAGTCCTTTTAAGAGGAACTTGAGTGGTATGGGAAGTTGAAGTGCGGTCGTCCTTTGGGTCCATGACGTCTTGTCTTCAATACCGATGTTACCTTGGTAACCACCGATGAAAATGAATTGAACCGGTTTACGCCTAAGGTTGAATAATTGGAGGCTATTTGTTTCACCCTTTTCTCATTCAATTCTTTTCATTCTTCAACCCTTTCGGTGCTTACCGAGACTTCATAACTAGAACCTTGTTGGGTTTATTCGATTACTAGCTCGGTCTCGGTCCACACTCTTCTCATATCTCATTTTCTCCTTTTGAATATACCTAAGTACTTCTACACTATCTAGTGGGATGTCACTGGGTAGATCCCTCCGGTTACAGCGGATCATGGGAACAAATACCTAACCTTATCATCCTTATATCACCATACATAAAGTAAAGTTGGTGGTCTATTTGGTATTGTTCATCGCCATTGGAACCAATTGAAAACCATTTGAAAATCAATCAGATACTTATGATATATTATCAAAGCATTTTGTACTGAATTGTTTTTGATATTTTTAGAACAAGAGCTCCCCTCAACACGTGCATCAAGTGTTTGAAATCGTTTTGCACACGGAGGCAAGAGAAAGAATTAACTTCTTTGATTACCATTTTCTAAAAATATCAACATCACTTCCTAATCAAATCAAGTAGATAAAGCATTTTGGGGAAGGATGAGGTTTTATAAGCTTGCTCCCCTCAATATGTGCATAGATATTTGAAAATCTTTTGCACATATTAGGAAAAGACTGCACATTGAGATAAATTGATCACGTTTCAAATATTTGTGGTTTAAGATAGATGCTCCCCCTCAACATGTGCATGGAAAATTTGAAATCGTTTGGCACATGTAGGAAGGAGAGCTTGTACATCCTTATATAACCATTTACCTAATTATCAGTTTAAATCCAATTTAAATCACAAATTCTCCCCCGATCACAATTATCAAATCATTTGAGATTTGTGATCTCATAATTAAATTGAATTTGAAAGCTTTAAGGAGAATTGTGACTTGATTATGAAAGCGTTTTAAGCGATAAGGATCGGATTTTGAGACTTTAAACTCCATTGAATAAACATGCATGATTATCTTTTGAAAATAATTTTATGGCAAATAACTTTTTGATTTAATTGAAATCATTCTCCCCCTCAATCAATGACATAAGTTGTTGATTGAGAGATATATATTTTGACAAACTTTTAAGTCCAGATGATTATCAAAAATAGAGTCTGAGTTATTTTTCAAAACAACTAGTTTTCATTCGATAGTAAGGATTAGTTTAAAAAATCAGAGCAAGAAATTTGAAAACCAAGATAAAGCATGGCTCTGTTCTATCTTTGAAAAGCGGGTTACTGCCTGAAATGACAATAAACCATTGTTTCTCTTTCTCCCATTTTTTTTATAAAAACATTTTAACGACATCTAAAGTCCCGTGTCATTCTTTGAATGAAAACATCAAGACCGTAGATATTATCGAATCGAGAGAAACATAACAAAATGACAATATTTTTTGAAGATTTTTCGAATTTTTCAAATTTTTTATGGATTTTGAAAGTTTTATATTTTTCTATTTGATTTTTGAAGGTTTTATAATTTTGTATTTTGTTTTTGAAAAGATATTTACAAGAGATAGATGAAGAAACCTTTACTCCTCTTCTTCCTCTTGAAGGCGTTTGAGTGTTTACGGTTGTAGGCACTTAAGACCCAGTCGTGGAAGAATAAACTCAAAATGTTCTCTAGGAAGAGCTTTGGTGAAGATGTACGCTAAGCGGTATTCGGTCCTCAAAGTAAAGTTCCACCACATCGTTTTCAACTTGCTCCTTGATGAAATGATGTCGAATGTCGATGTGCTTTGCTCTTGAGTGTTGTGCGTTTTGCATGAGAGAGCAATAGCACTTTTATTATCACGATACATAGGGATTTTGTTGAATTCAAAGCCATAGTCGAGATAATTGGGATCTCATCCATAGGATTTGAGCACAACAAGATGACATGGCTATGTATTCGCCTCTGTAGAGGAAATAGAAGTACTCATTTGCTAACGAAGACCAGCTCACAAGCTTATCACCCAGCGAGCACCTCTGAAGTACTTGACAGTATCTTGACATCTGCATGATCGACATCTGCATAGGTCGTTAGTGACATACGGTGTCTTTCGGTACCAAAGTCCCATATTGATGGTACCTTGGAGATACCGAAAGACTGTTAACCACTTCAAGGTGCTTTTAGTAGGCTTAGCACAGTATCGCACACATGCACACAATGAACAAGATGTCCGGTCTACTAGCTATGAGGTACATCGGGGATCCAATCATACTACGATATTTCGTTTGATCTACCATGATCCACAGTGGTCCTAATCAAGTTTAGTCGCTCTATCATGGGAGTGTCAACAGGTCACTTGAATCAAATCCAAATTTCTTTAAAATCTCATTTGCATATTTAGATTGATTTATGAAAATGCTTAGGGACTTTGTGAAATTTGTAATCCCAAGAAAAATTACATTTGTCCACGATTTTTGATAACTTTAAAATAAAATTTTTACAAAAGATGGTATATGTGCAAGAATGGATCGAAAAGGTTTAACACACGCTAAAGCCTCCCGTGGCGTAAAATTTGATTCGTCTTTGAACCGTCAAGTATTCTCACACAAGCCGCCACTTGTGAATGGCCGACCGTAAGAAACTTAAAACGGCTCAGACACAAATGCAATGAAGATCAGGGGAGTATAGTGTTTCCCCGGGTCGTTAAGTCCCACGGAGACTCAATGATGTATCAAAACTTATTCAGATGATAGAATGATCACTAAGGATAGTGATCAGTAAAGGTTTAGATTGAATTATACCTAAAGAAAAAGTTTATAAATTACAGCGACTTAAATGCAAATTAAAGGAAATTAAAAAGTTAAAATATATTAAATAAATGCTATCACTATTTTTACAATGATGTTTTTGTGATTTATAAAATAAAATGACTTAAATAAACTATTTTAATCTAAATTAGATTAACATTACACTTTAGAGCTTAATTAAGACATAAAAATTAAAAACGACATTTTTGAAAACTAAAAACTAAAAACTACCCTCTTCTTGCCTCTCTTTCTTCTATTTATACAACAAAATATGCTCCCACTTGTACTCTGAGCAGTTCCCACTTGAATTTGCAGCCATAGGATCACTTGAGGCAATTTTAGCCGTTTGATGATTTTTGGCGGGAAAAACTAATATAGCCACTGGGGCTTTGGTGAATGAAAGGAGAAGCAATAAATGATTTTTGTTGTTTGGTGGAGGTGGAGGGACATGGAAAGGAGAAGTTGAAATTTGGAGGTGAGGGAGGTTGAGTGTGTTGCGGGCAGGTGGGTGAGGAGGAGGACTTTGGAGGGAAAAAGGTGTGTTTGTTTGACCATGTTGACCGGTGGGTTTAATATTAAGGCGAGGGGTTCAAGGGTCAAGGGTCAGTGGATATGGCGGGGTTCAAGGTTCAAAAGGGTCAAGGTCCAAAGGTGTTTGGTTTGTTTAATAACATAAGGACCAAAGCTGAATTTTCCCAAACGAAGGACCAAATCGCCATTCTTCCAAAGTTGTTTCAAGGGACCAAAATGACAAGCTTCAATAGTACAAGGACCAAAATAGACATTTCAAACTTCAAGGACTATTTTGCCACTTTTCAAAGATGAAGGACCTTTTCAGCCATTTGACCAAAGATTCATTCAAGGACCATTTTGACAATTTAGACTATTTTAGGGACCTTGAATGATATTTTCTCAATTTTGATTTGGTTTTTTTACAACTTTTGAAACTTGGGGACTAAAGCGCCAATTTTGCAAACTTGATACATTTTCATCGATTTTGATCTTTTGCATTTAAAACACATAAAAAGCGATTTGTAATATTTTCATCATTTTGATGCATTTAGAGTGTTTTCGGATGTTTTGCGATCTAGATGGTACAAAATGATGACTATTTAGACATATCCATCATTGACATTTGAAATTTAGAACTTCGTTTCATTTGAAGCGGTCACACTCATTAAATCGAGGCAAAGATGATATCATCAACATAAATTTGAACATGAATTAAATGTTTGCTGACTTCGGTGAACAATGTTGGATCAGCTGCTCCTTTCTTTGAATCCGGTTGATAGAAGAAACTTTGACGATGTATCATACCATGCCCTTGGAGCTTGCTTTAAACCGTAAAGAGCCTTCTTCAAGCGATAAGCGTGAGTAGGATGCTCTTGATTCACAAATCCTTTGGGTTAGGCGGCGTGAGCGACTTCTTTAAGATCTTCGTTCGAAATGCCGTCTTTACATCCATCGATGACTACCATGTTCTTACTAGGAGCATTAGCAAAAGATTACGATTGCCTCGATACAAACAGCGAGAGCAAATGATTCTTCAAAGTCAATACCCTCCTCTTGGCGGTATCCTTTAGCAACCAATCGAGCCTTGTTCTTTAAGACATCACCATGCTCATCAAGTTTCACTTTGAAGATCCATTTTAGAGCAATGATCATAGCACAATGCGGAGGCGGTACTAATTCCCATACATCAAGTCGATCAAACTCATGAATTTCTTCTTGCATGGCATTGAACCGGTATCTTCATTCATGGCGGTTTAACATCTTTTGGTTCGATCTTAGATAGTGCGAGTTGAAGAAGCACCATAAGGCATCGGTTGCAAGTTGTTTCGTGTTGATACTAGGCGAAAGGATTTCCAATGATGTTGTCTAATGGATGATCATGAGTTCATTTTACGAGGTGTTTATGTAGCTATTGTTGAGGGACTAAAGTAGCGAGTCGATGTCTCTGAAGAAGATGGTTCGATGATGATTCGAGGAGCAAATATGTTTTCAAATGGAGCATCTTCGGGGTAGCAAAGGGATTAACTTCTTCATTGATGCCAAAAACAATTCCATGATGTACATTTGAAGATTGAAGATTTGTTGATGAGGCGAAGTGATCGTGACGGTGCTTCTTGACTTAATGATATTGAGGCGAAGGTTGACTTCATTCACGAGGATATGAGCATCCTCTGTTGAAGGAGATGACACATCATTAGCACTTGGCTCATAGTGTTCATCAAACATAGGATCAAACAATTTCTTTAAATCATCTTGGATGGAGGTACATATGGAGTTTCTTGAGAGAGGTTTGGTACAAGGATGAACCAATGGGATTGTTTTGAAGTGCGGGTCTGAGCTGGATTGTCTAGGAGCCATTTGACCGGTTAGCTAATCGAGCGTAACGTGAATTGTTTCCATGATATTTCGGGTTCTCTTGTTGTAGATTCGGTATCCCTTCTTGTTTGATGCATACCAACAAAACTCCAATATCGCCTTTGCTCTTAATTTACCTAAATCTTGACCGTCATTTGTTGGATAGCACAAAGCACCAAAACACGAAGGTAGGAGAGATTAGGTTTTCATTTATGAACAAGTTCATATGGAGTTTTTCCATATACGGTGTGTATAAGGGAGCGATTTTGGGTGTAGCATGCGGTGGCAATGGCTTGACCCATAGAAACATAGGAACCTTTGAATAAATAAGCATTGTTCTTGCGGCTTCTACAAGAGTTCGATTTCATCTTTCAACTACACCGTTACATTGAGGAGTTCATGGAACACTTCTTTGATGGTGATTCCAACACTTTCATAAAAGCGAATTAAGTCTTTGTTGACAAACTCTATGCCATTATGCATTCGAACAATTACATTGTATTGTTGAGTCGAACTGCGTTGTTTGATTAGTTTGATGATGACAATGGAGATTCATCCTTTGTCTTCAAAAACTTGACCCAAGTAAATCGAGTAGTCATCAACAACTACTAGAATGTATTTCTTCCCATTTATCGTTTGCACTCTCATTGGTCCGCATGAGACCCATATGAAGGGTATGAAGAACTTCCATTCTGAATTTATGGGTTTTGGTTTGTGGGCATATTTTGCTTTTACCCAATTGGCATCTTTGAACAAAGATGATCCTTTTCATATTTTAATCGGGTAAGCCTCAACAAGATCCTTTACGGAAAGGTTGTTTATGGTGCGAAGTTCAAGTGATTGAGGCAGCGATGCCATAACCAAGACTTTGTTTAAAAGCCTTTGATAGCAAGCAGTTGGAGGACTTTATCATGTCATCGATAGAGATGGTGTATAGGTTAGAACCTCGAGTACCTCTTAATAATTCTACACCATCAAGTTCTCTAACAAAGCAAGTATGTTTTCTAAAGCCACTTCTAGATCGGAATCATAGAATTGACCAACGAGAGAGCAGTTGTGACCAAGACCTTCCACATAATATACTCAGAATGACACTTTACCAACCACATAATCTCCATAACCCATAATAGCTCCAAAATGGTCATTACTGAATCTAAGCGTCCCGATGAATTTACTCACGAAGTTCATGAGCGCGACCGGTCTCCGATCGTATGCTTGGAGCGACTGAGTCCGGTACCACGAGAATGATTTGAGCGAATGCGGTTGAACACGAGACAAGAATGGATAAGCGGATAATTGGGATCCCCATGCAAGAATGGGTTCCATTTGGTTAGTAACAATGATTGGAACACCCGCATCGAAATAGAAACATTCATATCGAAATTGAGGCAATGGAATCATTATGAATAGATGCGATACTAGTGTCCATATTTGCCCTATTCAAAGTATGTTCACTTCTTAAGGAATAGTTCTACCGTGAGGCATCCATTTTCTAGTGGGCATTATCGATTAACCTTATGGCCAGGTATCCATTGATAACCTATTTCTTGAATGTTCTTCTGTGGACTTCCTTTGTTTTCTAACTTTCTTTCGCCTTTGCCTTTTTGCCTTCTTAGCATGATATTTTGGTAAGATATAATATTTTTTCACATACACATCAAACCATAACACAAGGTGGCGAATAAGATGGAATTCTAGAGAGAAAGTTAGAGGTTTAGGGAACTTAGTGAGAGAAAGTGAAAGATATTATTATGAGCTCAACTCTCTACCTTGGAAGGTAGAGTATTTATAGTCTTACATAACTCGCCACACTTTGGGGTGTGGATCGGGCATCTGTGGGTAAAGACCGTCCAGTCCTCCACGGTGTTACTTAACTAAATTACTACTTAACTTAAAGAACTACGACTACGAGCTTTCTAACGATTACATATACTTGAGGTGACCGACTCTTTAATCTGGGAATTTCTAATTCCTAACAATCTCCCCAAGGAGGTCGCCTCAATTATACATCAAAATTACATTGAATACAAATAGATATTACATTAACAGTTGATCTTGCATTCTTGATGTAGTCCTTTGCTCATAAGCTCGTAGTCATTGATTCTTCACATTGCATGTTTGGTTATTCCAAGTGGAGGTCTTTTCTTGATCCACGTGATGATAAGTTTGAGCCATCTTTGGAGATCATCGACTATCAACAATCTCGACACATCCTTTGTGGTGTTGGTATTTTGTGATGTTGTGACTTTGGGACCGACATGCTCACATTACGGATCATGATATCTTCTCATCGAGTGGCGGAAGCATTTGTTGAATCACGATATTGGCGGCGTAGCGAAGCATGGAGTGAAAATATCGAGTCATTGATGCACTAATCATGATTTCTTTTGAGTTGAATGTGTTAAGTGAGCATGCGGCTATGGATTGACCGCTTCATTACGATCATTTACGCAAGCGTCGGGCGTACACGCATACAACGATTAGCAACAAATCGCGCGAAAGTGTCTTTGATCACTTCGATGAATTGAGTACTGACCCGCGGTTCCCGTTGATCGATTACAAATCTTGCTGTGATCGGTAGGATTCCTAAGAATCTCCTTGACGGGGTTTCGCGTTGTTCTATTTGTTCTCAAACGGAACATCTCAAAGAAGACAACACGGAGTGAGTGAACGGTGAATTTTAAGTCCAGCGATTGATGAAAAGAGATTTGAAAAACAATCGTGTATTGCTCAATAGAAATTGTTTTGCAATACAACGAAGGTTTTATTGAAAATCAATTATCAATCATAAAAATACCTTTTGGTTTGAAAAATGAGTACACGGTCGATGTGCTAAAGAAAAGAGTTTTTAAGCACAATGACCGGTTTTCAAAGGTATCCGTCAATCCATAACACGAACGGGATTGATTCAAGAGATTGAATCGCCCCATTGTTTACATTCGGTTGTCACATGGTTGATCTATATAATAGATCTCACATGCCACCTACCGAGGAGCTTGTTTGATGTTGGCTCGAAGGCTTTCCATCTTCATTGTGAATATGTAAACACATCACTCGGATGTTACGGCAATACCACAAGGATAATCGTGGGACTCAAGATATAATCTCTCTTTCCACATTGTGTGAAGCAGAGAGTCTTCATTGAAAGTGTCCTAATGAGATTTATTGATGATCTCGTGGCTCTAGACTCAATTTGTGCATATTTGGATCCTATAACGGAGACTAGGGAGAGGTCTCCTTCTTCAATATCAACCATCTCTAGAGAAAGTCGATAGATAATGTCGGTTCCCGTGAGAATGAAACAAGTCCTTTTAAGAGGAACTTGAGTGGTTTGGAAAGTTGAAGTGCGGTCGTCCTTTGGGTCCATGACGTCTTGTCTTCAATACCGATGTTACCATCGGTAGCATATGAAGTGAACCGGTTTACGCCTAAGGTTGAATAAATGGAGGCTATTTGTTTTCACCCTTTTCTCATTCAATTCTTTTAATTCTTCAACCCTTGATTGCTTACGAGACTTCATAGCTAGAACCTTGTTGGGTTTATTCGATTACTAGCTCGGTCTTAGTCCGCACTCTTCCCATATCTCATTTTCTCCTTTTATCATCATACCTAAGGACTTCTACACTAACTAGTGGATTGTCCTGGGTAGATCCCTCCGGTTACGGCGGATCATGGGAACCAATACCTAACCTTATCATCCTTATATCACCGTACATAAAGTAAAGTTGGTAGGTCAATTTGGTATTGTTCATACGCCATTGGATCAATTGAAAACCATTTGAAAATCAATTCGGATACTTGTGATATATTATCAAAGCTTTTGTACTGAATTGTTTTGATATTTTAGAACGAGAACTCCCCTCAACATGTGCATCAAGTATTGAAAATGTTTTGCACGGAGGCAAGAGAAAGAATTTACTTCTTTTGATTACCATTTTCTAAAGATATCAACATCACTTCCTCAACGGATCAAGTGGATATAGCATTTCCAGGAAGGATGAGGTTTCCATGAATTTGCTCCCCTCAATATGTGCCTCGAGGTTTGAAAAGAGTTTTGCACATACTAGAGGAACTGCACATAGGATAAATGATCACGTTTTAAATCAAAGGTTTAAGATAGATGCTCCCCTCAACATGTGCATTGAAAAATTGAAATCGTTTGTCACATGTGGGCGGGATAGCATGTACATCCTATTATAACCATTTACCTAATTATCGGTTTAAATCCAATTTAAATCACACATTCTCCCCGATCACAATTATCAAATCATTTGAAATTTGTGATCTCGTATAATTAAATTGATTTGAAAGCTTTAAGGAGAATTGTGACTTGATTGTGAAAGCGTTTGAGCGATAAGGATCGGATTTTAAGACTTTAAACTCCATTTATAAAACATGCATGTATATCTTTTGAAAACAATTTTAATGCCAAATAACTTTTAATTTAATTGAAATCATTCTCCCCTCAATCAATAGCGTAGGTTGTTGATTGAGAGATAAGATTTTGACAAATAAGTCGATGATTATCAAAAATAGAGATTGAGTTATTTTTCAAAGCATTTAGTTTTCGTGAGATAGGGTTTATAGAATCGAGCATAAGATTTGAAAACTTGGTAAGATATGGCTCTGTTCTTTCTTTAAAACCGGGTTATTGCTGAAGATGACAATAAACCATTTCTCTTTCTCCCAAAAAATATTTTTGATTTTTTTTTTTTTTTTTTTTTTTTTTTTTTTTATAAAATTGAACAACATCTAAAATCCGTGTCATTCTTTGAATGACGACACAAAACCGTAGATATAATCGAACCGGAGAAAAATGACAAAATGACAAAAATGACAATTTTTTTTGAAGATTTTTGAAGATTTTGAAAGTTTTTGATTTTTATGGATTTTGAAAGTTTTATAATTTTGTATTTTGATTTTCGAATAGATATATACAAGAGATAGATGAAGATAGACCTTTACTCCTCGTCTTCCTCACGAAGGCGTTTGAGAGTTTCGGTTGAAGGCTTTTCAAACCAAGGCGTGGAAGAATAAACTCAAGCGTTCTCTTGGAAGAGCTTTGGTGAAGATGTCCGCTAGCGATATTCGGACCTCACAAAATATAGTTCCACCACACCTTTTCAACTTGTTCACGATGAAATGATGTCGAATGTCGATATGCTTTGCTCTTGAGTGTTGAGCGTTGTTGCATGAGAGAGCAATAGCACTTTATTATCACGATGCGAGAGGATTTTGTTGAATTCAAAGCCATAGTCGGATAATTGAGATCTCATCCATAAGATTTGAGCACAACAAGATGACATGGCTATGTATTCGACCTCTGTAGAGAAATAGAAGTACTCATTTGCTTCTTTGAAGACCGACTCACAAGCTTATCACCAAAAGCGAGCACCTCGGCGTGCTTGACGTGTATCTTGACAACTGCATGATCGGCATCTGCATAGGCCGTTAGTGACATACCGGTGTCCTTGGTACCATAGTCCCATATTGATGGTTCCTTGGAGATACCGAAAGACCCGTTAAGCGCTTCAAGGTGCTTTTTAGTAGGCAGCACGGTATCTAGCACACATGCACGAGAGAACAAAATGTACGGTCTACTAGCGTTGAGATACATCGAGGATCAATCATACTTGATATTTCGTTTGGTCAATCATGATCCACGAGAGGTCCTCATCTAGTTTGGTTCGGTCAATCATGGGGGTGTCAGCGGTCACATGAATCAAATCAAATTTCTTTAAAATCTCTGTTGCATATTTAGATTGATTTATGAAGATGCCTCGGGACTTTGTGAAATTTGTAATCCCAAGAAAAATGACATTTGTCCCATCATTGACATTTGAAACTTTGAACTCATTTCATTTGAAAACGATCACATTCCATTGGGTCGGTCGAGGCAAAAATAATATCATCAACATAAATTTGAACATGAGTTAAATGTTTGCGACTTCACGGTGAACAATGTAGGATCAGCTGCTCCTTTCTTTGAATCCGGTTGAAAGAAGAAACTTTGAGAGTGTATCATACCAAGCCCTTGGAGCTTGCTTTAAACCGTAAAGAGCCTTCTTCAAGCGATAAGCGTGAGTAGGATGCTCTTGATTCACAAATCCTTGAGGTTGGGCGGCGTGAGCGACTTCTTTAAGATCTCCGTTCGAAATGCCGTCTTTACATCCATCGATATACCACCATGTTCTTACTTGCGGCATTAGCCAAAAGATTACGATTGCCTCGATTCGAGCAAGCTGGAGCAAATGATTCTTCAAAGTCTATACCCTCCTCTTGGCGATATCCTTTAGCAACCAATCGAGCCTTGTTTTCAACACATCACCATGCTCATCAAGTTTTACTTTGAAGATCCATTTTAGAGCTATAATCATAGCACGATCTGGGCGGTACTAACTCCCATACATCAAGGCGATCAAACTCATGAATTTCATCTTGCATAGCATTGAACGACTATCTTCATTCATGGCGGTTTAACGTCTTTTGGTTCGATCTTAGATAGTGCGGAGTTGAAGAAGCACCATAAGGCATCGGTTGCGAGTTGCTTCGGGTTGATCTGAGACGAGAGGATTACCAATGATGTTGTCTAATGGATGATCGTGAGTCCATTTTACGAGGTGTTCATGTGGCATTTCTTTGAGGCGAGGTAGGCGAGTCGATGTCTCGAAGAAGATGGTTACTGCGATGATTCGGGAGTAGCAAATATGTTTTCAAATGGAGCATCTTGAGAGTCGCAAAGGGATTAACTTCATCATTGATGCGAAACATTTCCATGATGTACATTTGAAGAATGATGATTTGTTGATGAGGCGAAGGATCGTGACGGTGCTTCTTGACTTCTGAGATATTGGCGATGGATTGACTTCATTTTTGGAATCGAGCATCCTCTGTTGTAGGGATCGACACTTCATTAGTAGTGGACTCATCAGTTCATCAAACATTGGATCAAACAATTTCTTTACATCATCTTGGATGGAGGTACATATGGTGTTTCTTGAGAGGAGTTTGGAACAAGGGATGAACCAATAGAATTTGTTATGAAGTGCGGGTCTGGTGGAGTGTCAGGAGCCATTTGACCGGTCGACTCATCAAGCGTAACGTGAATTGTTTCCATGATATTTCGGGTTCTTTTGTTGTAGATTCGGTATCCCTTTTTGTTTGGTGCATATCCTACAAATACTCCAATGTCGACTTTAGCTCTAAGTTTGCCCAAGTCTTGACCCTCATTAGTTGGATAGCACAAGGCACCAAACACGAAGGAAAGATAGATTGGGTTTCTGTTGTGGACAAGTTCATATGGAGTTTTCCATGAATGGTGTGAATCGGGGAGCGATTTTGTGTGTAACATGCGGTGGCAATTGCTTGACCCGGAGAAACATTGGAACCTTTGAGTAAATCGGCATTGTTCTAGCGGCTTCAACAAAGTGCGATTTAGTCTTTCAACTACACCGTTACATTGAGGGGTTCGTGGAACACTTCTTTGATGGTGATTCAATGCTTTCATAGAATTCACTAAGTTGTTTGTTGACAAACTCGGTTCCATTATGCATTACGATAATTACGGCGGTCTTGTTTAGTCTAACTGCATTTGTTTGATGAGTTTGATGATGATATCGGGAGTTTCATCCTTTGTCCTTAAGAACTTGACCCGGTGAATCTAGAATAATCATCAACCACAACTAACACATATTTCTTCCCAAAGATATTACGCACCCTCATTGGTCACATAAATCCATATGAATCATATGAAGAACTTACGTGACGAGTTAGAAGGTTTGGGTTTATGGGCATACTTCTTGCTTTTCCCAATTGACATCTTTGAACAAAGATGATCCTTTTCATACTTTAGTCTAGGTAAACCTACAACTAAGTCCTTTACGGAAAGATCGTTGATGGTGCGAAGTTCAAGTGATTGAGGCAGCGATGCCATAACCATGACTTTGTTTTGAAGCCTTTGATAACAAGCAGATTGGTGATGCTCTCATCATGTCATCGATAGAGATAGTGTAAAGGTTTGAGCCACGAGTTCCTTTCAGCAGTTCCTTTCCATTAAGATCTCTAACAAAGCGGTATGTTTTACGAAGGCTACTTCTAGATCGAGAATCACGAAATTGACCAGCGAGAGAGCAGTTATGACCTAAACCTTCCACATAATACACTACGGAGATGACACTATCACCAACAACATAATCTCCATAACCCATAATAGCACCGAAATGATCATTACCAAATCTAACGGTCCGATGAATTTGCTCACGAAGTTCATGAGCCGTGACGGTCTCGGTCATATGCTTGGAGCGACTGAGTCCGGTACCACGAGCGATTTGAGCGATCTGCGGTTGAACACTGAGACAAGAATGGATAGCGGATATTTGGGATCCCCATGCAGAATGGGTTCCATTTGGTTAGTAACAGCAGTTGGACCACCCGCGCCGAAATAGAAGCATTCATATCGAGACGGTGAAGTAGTGGAATCATTGTGAATAGATGCAATACTAGTGTACGTATTAGCCTATTCTGATGTGACCACTTCTTAAGGAATAGTTCTACGGTGGGCATCCATTTTCTAGTGGGCATTATCGATTAGTTTATGACCAGCGGTATCAATAAAAGCCTATTCTTTGAATGTTCTTCTGTGGGTTTCCATTGTTTTCTAACTCTCTTTCGCTTTTGCCTTTTAGCCTTTTAGCATGAATTTTAGCATTAACAACATTAGCTGGACAATTAACATCATTAGGCGAACATTAACATCACATTCATGATTAGAAGCGAATTCAAGCAATCATCGGTACAAGGTTTGCAAATAGTATCGAATTGAATTAATTACGATGCGCCTATGGCTAATACTAGAATCAACACGATTCGTTTTATTCGATTCAAACTTAAGGTTCCTAGATTGTTCTTCTACTCTCTTCCGGTGCACATTCTTAGCTTGAGAGGTCCTATCATTCCTTGTATTGTCTTGAGACTTTGACTGCTCTCCTTTAATGTCATGATTACTCTGTAGAGGAATGGGAACATTAGTTTGTTTTACTACTCTTTGCACCACTGTTTAGATGTCTTTGGGATCTGAACTACATGCGGTGCACTAAGGTTCACTTTCTTAACATTAGAGTCTTGAGATTAGTACTCCTAGAAGGCACATTTGAGTTCACTTTCCTAGTATTGACGGATCTAAAATCGAACTACTCTTTGGTGCACTACTCCTCACATTCAAACCATTGGGAATCGAGTGCATGTCATGTTTGGCCTTAGGCATTGAGCATGGAATCAAAGGGTTAACTCTCTCACCTAATGTTTTGGGCATATAGTGATCAAACATTCTAAGATTTCTTGAGATCGTTTGGCATATAGGCATGCATGTCCAATTGCATTATCATGAGGTTTCTCTAGCTTATCCTCTTCAACAATCTCATGGGCATTCTAAGCAATCCTTAAGGGATGAGAAATATGTTTGAATGGCAAGTTTGTTGTTCCTTAGGTGAGGGGACATATGTCACGAGATAAAGTAGATTTATTCCCGAGTGAACCTTAGATACAACATTCTCCTCATTGATCATTGGCATTTTCCCTTTTACGACTCTTGATTCTCAATTTCCTTTTGCAATGAAGTTATTTGTTCGTTGTTTTTATTCTGAGTGACTTTAATTGATTCAAACAACTCATTGAAATGACGTTTAACCTTTTCATTCTCTTCTAGAAAACTTTCGTTTTCCTTTTGTAAAACATTTACTAGGTTTTGAAGATGAAACGTTTGAGAATTCGAGAATCTAAAGAGGAGGCATTTGGGAGCTGTCATATTGTTCGTTTGACCCTTTAATTGAGAGATTTGGGCTTTCAACTTTACGATCGTGTTGGTGAGCTTGAATCATTCATCACGTTTGTTAATTTGAAAAGCGCATCAAACTACGGAGCATCGAAGATGTCTTGATATTTGAAGTTTTGACATTTTCTTTGAGATGTTGATATTTTAGTTGTAAATTAAAATACTCAACTTCTAGTTTAGAAAAGTGTTTAACCAACGTGTCGTGATCATCGGTTCAATTTTCTCGTTTAGTTTAGAATTAGTTTTTCAAGCTCAATGACACGATCATGGGAGACTTTCGAGGCCGCGAGATAATTCATGAAATTTTGAAGCATTAATGGAGCAATTTGAGCGGTGAAAAACACATCTTGAGCAACACATTCGATAATAAGATTCTCATTTAATGTATGCAAGTTCTTTCTCTCAATCTCATTATATTTTAGTGCGCTCATAATCACTAACTTGACAACCATTGCATCAAATTCCTTTTCCATACCCTTAATATAAACTTCTACCCCTTTTAAGACTCTCAAAGTGATCTTTTAGAAGTTTAAAGAAAGGCATGACCTCGGTTAAATAACATTCTTTCATTTGTTCAAAACCTCTTTCACCTTGATTATACGGTGGGAGTGATCCTTTTCTTGCAAGTTTTTCAAAATCAACAAATAGTTGGAATATAACGTATTGGCTAATTAATGTCTTGCTTTTAGTGGCAATTGTTCTAGGTACAAGATGCATAGGTGTATTAGGAGGATACACGGTTGCTCTAGGCATTTTCGAAGGGAGGTTTGTTTCTACAATATTTTCGACTTTACCTTATCTAAATCCATTTTCGAGAAGACTTGTTGGGAGTCAACAAAGTCGAGGCTTAAACTTGTTTAATGCAATCCAGTTTTCCTTTTGTAATCGTGAGGAGATAATTATTTTTCTCTTTGCATTTAGGGTCATCTAGTTTTTGTTCATCCTTTCCTAGTGACTTCATCGATTTCTTATCTTCCTCGGTGCACTCAACGCAACTAGGTTTACGCCTAGGCTTAAAATTTCATTACCATCATAAATCACCTTATGAGCATTTCTAGCCTTTTGATTACCTCTGGATTTGGTTCCTCAACAAGGGAATGCTATGCTTATCGCTTAAGACTCGATGTTTGGTGACCATGTGAGCGATCGAATGGTGTTTCCTTGTATGTACAACTTGTTTTCAAGTTTGTTTTCAAAGTTTTGATTAGAAAAATCTCTTAAGAGCTTTGATTCTTTTACATTAAATTCTTGCTTAAGCATTTTCACGTTTTCTTGAAGTTCTTGTTTTGCTTATTTGTTTTAGAAAGTTTTTCTTGCAAAGAATTTAATTCTTGTTTCAATACTTCTTCTCTAAAATTACTTTTCTAATTCTTTATGCGCACTTGGTCATCCATTTCACGCTCACGGTGGTCAACTCAAATTTTGCGTTGTTCATAAATGGCAACACGTTCCTTATAGGCATTTAGTTCGGAGATAATGGAATCATCGGGAGCACATGCGGTGTATTCATCAAAGACATAGTCATTGTTGATTGAGAAGATGCATCACTAGGTACAACTTCACTTTCACTTTGTTTCACGTATTGATCATATGGGACAATATTGATATTACCGTATTTTCAATATTTGATTCAAAAGTTTCGGTTGGTTGTACTTTGTCATGCATCATTGCACATCGACATCATCATATAGCTTTAATACCTCGAGATGAGTTTGTCCTTTGATGGGCGACTTGTGGTGAAGAAGTGACCTTGGGAGACACCATGGGAGAGATGCTAGCCATAAATATTGTGTGTGCGATGGGTCCATCATCCACATCAGTCGTAAGCATCGCGATCACCGACTTGAAAGGCATTTTGATGATTGTGACCTATCTCACAGATGGGTTGCTCATCTACATACGCATCATAGGTCTTGGCATTGCCTTGACAAAAAGCAATGATTCCTCTTCATTCAAAGTAGCACCATTGTCACGAGCTTGAGCCGGCAACATCTTATCTACGAAGTATTCGGCATTTTGTGGGCGCTTTGGAGATGTGCGGTTCCTTGCAAAGTGTCCTCACCACCACAGTTAAAGCATTTGATTGGCTTAGCTTGACACAGGTTACCATTCCTTCCTCGATTACGGTTTCCAACATAACCTCTCCCGGCTCCACCTCGTCCTGTTCATCTTGTCTTTCTGAGCTGGTTGCACCACGATCCTTCCATCTTTAATAGTGGCTTGATTATGTGGGTTAGATGCGATTCGAGGTTGTTGTTGGTTTGTGGAAGAGAATTCATGTTTTGACTAATGAGAAGAGCAAGTTGATTAATGATGTTACCAGCGTGTGCATCGGCATCGACTTGTTTGAGCGAGGATCGGGGATGAGTTTGTGATTACCATTACCCAAGGGTATGACTTGTGATGCTTTGGTTGTGATTCCAATGTTTGAGTAGAAAGCGGTTGAATCATTAGGCGAGCTTGTCTCTCTGGGTTAGTTTTGAGCGATTGAGAATCAATTTTTCAAACATGGCATGTCTTTCATTACGAAGGAGGAAGGCATAGAGTTGCTCATAGTTTGTGTTCTTCAATCCTTTAGTGAGCTTCACGATGTAACAAACTTGTGCCATTCGGGATTCATGTTGTTCACAAATTTTGAGTTCAATGAATGTTAGGCATAGTCATCTTGATGTTCCTCATGTCATTCACTAACTTATGAAATCTCACATAGTACTCATAGACACTCTCATCTGGTTTCATCTTGAAGTGCTCAAATTCATCATAGAGTTGGGATTCCTGTCTTCCATAGTTAATTACGAACACGAGAGAAGCATCTTAACGTTATCCCAAACGACCTTTGCATCGGTGTTATGATTGATCGACTTGTAGATGTCTTTAGGAAGACCTTGAAGAACAATGTTTGAAGCCACGATATCGCATCGAATCTCTTTTCTCCTCATTATCAAGCTCATTGTACATCTTAGGTCATCCATTCCGTGAGCAGAGTACCATCTTCATTAGTATCAAGTATGTCTCTAGTCGTTTCAACCCGATATGGTCCTTCATCAATGGATTTGAGAATGTTTACACCATTTTCCTTTCCAAGGCAATACAATCGATTCGTTGAGCCCAAGAATCGTAGTCGATTCTGTCAAGCATTGGTGGGCGAGTATCTCGAGCAGTTGCTTGAACATCCTCGACAGCGATGGAGATGGCGGTGGGAGCAGTGGGAATGTTGGTAGACATGTTAGCAGTTATCACGGGATTTTATAACTCTATGATTAAGCGGAAATAGATTCTTTCACGGGTTTTACTAAATCAGAGAAAACCGTAAACAATCACTCAAGTTGCTAGATGATAAAGTGCTAACTCGCTGCCAAATAATGCACTAAGTCGCTAGAAATTAGTGCACTAAGTCGTAACCCTTAACTCGCTACTGCGTCTAAGTCGCTAGAGTCCCAGTCGCCAGCAGAAAAGCAAGTCGCTAAGTAGTAACTCGCTCTGGACTAAGTCGCTAGCCAAATTTGTGCGATGATTAGCTACACAGTCGCTAGATATGCAAGTCGCTAAAGAGCAACTCGCTCTGGACTAAGTCGCTACCACAGTCGCTAACCGTGGTGGAGATTCCACTACTTGTGCTTTAACTCGCTAGCTCTAACTCGCTAGCTTTTATAGCGTAAGTCGCTACAAAACTATGAGTAAGTCGCTACCAAGAAAACAAGTCAGAGAGCTAAGTCGCTAGCTTGAAAAACCAAATAACCTTCACTTTTCAGTCCAAAACAACCCAACCAAGATGATTCAAGCTTACCAAATGAAAACCTAAACACTTTTGATGATTCTAAACATAAAAGTACCAACAAAATTCAAACTTTAACACAAGAAATCAACCAAATGATGCAAAAACCACTAAACTTTTCAAACTCAAAACCACCTAAAACCACTATAAATCCAAAGATGTGCAAGATATGATCTAACCATGGCTCTTGATACCAATTGTAAGATATAACTTTTCACATACACATCAAACCATAACACAAGGTGGCGAATAAGATGGAATTCTAGAGAGAAAGTTAGAGGTTTAGGGAACTTAGTGAGAGAAAGTGAAAGATATTATTATGAGCTCAACTCTCTACCTTGGAAGGTAGAGAGTATTTATAGTCTTACATAACTCGCCACACTTTGTTACTTAACTAAATTACTACTTGTGGATCGGGCATACGGTGGGTAAAGACCCGTCCAGTCCTCCACGGTGTTACTTAACTAAATTACTACTTAACTTAAAGAACTACGACTACGAGCTTTCTAACGATTACATATACTTGAGGTGACCGACTCTTTAATCAACTTTCGATCGTGTTACAATGAGGAATTTCTAATTCCTAACAACTATCATTGCATCAAATTCCTTTTCCATTTCTTTAATGTCTAAATTCATTCCCTTTTAAGACTTTCAAAATGATCTTTTAGTTGTTTAAAGAAAGGCATGACTTGATTAAATAACATTCTTTCGTTTGCTCAAAACCCTTTCCCCTTCCGTTATACGGTGGGTGTGATCCTTTTCTTACAAGTTTTTTCAAAATCAACAAATAGTTGAAAGATAACATATTGGTGATTAAGGTCTTGCTTTTAGTGGAAATAGTCCTAGGTACTAAATGCATTGGTGTATTGGGAGGATACGATCGTGAAGGCATTTTCCTAAAGGGAGGGTTCGTTACAACAAGATTCTCGCTTTTTGCTTATCTAAATCCTTTTCGAGAACACTTGTTGGTGTTAACAACGTCTGAGGCTTAAACATGTTCAAGGAAATCCAATTCTCCTTCTTGTAATCATGGGGTGTGATATTTATTTTCTTCTCTTTACATTTAGGATCATCTAGTTTCTTGTTCATCTTTTCCTAGTGACTTCATCGATTTCTTATCTTCCTCGATTGCACTCAAAGCAACTAGGTTTTTGTCTAGGCTTAAGGAGTTCATTGCCATCATAAAGAACCTTATGAGCATTTCTAGCCTTTTAATGACCTCGGGGTTTGGTTCCTCAACAAGGGAATGCTATGCTTATCGCTTAAGACTCTATGCTTAGTGATTAAGTGAAGCGATCAGAATGGTATTTCCTTGTACGTACAACTTATTTTCAAGCTTGTTTTCAAGGTTTTAGATTAGAAAAATCATTCAAAAGTTTTGATTCCTTAGCATTGAATTCTTGCTTAAGCATTTTAACATTTTCTTGAAGTTCTTGTTTTGCTTAGCAGTTTTAGAAAGCTTTTCTTGTAAGGAGTTTAACTCTTGTTTTAATACTTCTTCTCTAAACCTACTTTTTCTAATAGTTATGCGCATTTGGTCATCCATTTCACGCTCACGGGTGGTCAACTCAAATGTTGCACGTTGTTCATAAATAGCAACAAGTTCTTTATTGGCATTCGATTCGAGATGATAGAATCATCGGGGAACATGCAATGAATTCATCAAAACATAATCATTGTTGATGCAGAAGATGCATCACTTGGTACAATCTCACTTTCACTTTGTTTCACATATTGATCATATGGGACAACATTGTATTACCCATATTTTCAATAGTTGACTCAATAATTACAGTTGATTGTACCGTTATGTATCTTTGCTCATCAACTTCATCGTATAATTTTAATACCTCGAAATGATTTTGTCTTTGGATGGACCAACTTGTGGTGAAGAAGAGACTTTGGGAGAGACCATTGGAGAAATGCTAGCCATGAAAATGGTTTGTGCGATGGGTTCTTCATCAACATCAGTCGTATGCATCACAATCGGCTACTTGAAAGGCATTCGGATGATTATGGCCTATCTCACGAATTGGTTGCTCATCCACATCTCGCATCATATGTCTTAGCATTTCCTTGACCAAAACAACAACTCCTCTTCATCAGCGGCACCATTATCACGAGCTTGCACAAGCAACATCTTATCCTAAAGTACTGCTGCATTTTGAGGCGTTTTGGCGATGTCGATTCCTTGCAATGTGTCCTCACCTCCACGGTTGTAACATTTGATTGGTTTTCTTGACCCTGGTTACCATTCCTTCCCTATTACGATTTGCGGCATAACCTCTACCGACTCCACCTCTTCCTTGTTCATCGCCTTTCTTGAATTGGCTGCACCATAACCTTCCATCTTCGATAGTGGCTTGATTGTGTGGATTGGATGCGGTTCTTAGATTGTTGTTGGTGTGTGGGAAGAGTTCATGTTTTGACTAATCGGAGAGCTAGTTGATTAATGAAGTTTCCCCGTGTGCATCGGCATCGACTTGTTTGAACATAGGATCGGGAATGAGTTTGTGATTACCATTACCCATGGGTATAACTTGAGATGCTTTGGTGATAATTCAATGTTTGAGTAGAAGGCGGTTGAATCATTAGATGAACTTGTTTCTCCACGATTGGTTTTGAGCGTTGAGAATCCTTTTTCAAACATAGCATGTCTCTCATTACGGAGAAGGAAGGCATACGGTAGCTCATAGTTTGTATTCTTCAATCCTTTAGTGAGCTTCACGAAGTGACAAACTTGTGCCATTCGGGATTCATGTTGTTCACAAATTTTGAGTTAATTTGAATGTTATGCATAGTCATTTTGATGTTCCTCATGTCATTCACAAACTTATGGAATCTCACATAGTACTCATAGACACTCTCATCGGTTTCATCTTGAAATGCTTAAATTCATCATATAGTTGTGATTCTCTATCTTCCATAGTTAATTCGAACACGAGAGAATCATCTTGACATTATCCCATCTGACCTTTGCTTGGTGTTGTGATTGATAAGCTTGTAGATGTCTTTTGGAAGACCTTGCGTTATAATGTTAGAAGCCACGATATACGCATCGAATCTCTTCTTCTCCTTATCATTGAGCTCATCATACATCTTTGGTGCATCCATTCCATAAATCAATGTTCCATCTTCATTAGTATCAATTATGTCTCTAGTAGTCTCAACCCGATATGGTCCTTCATCGATGGATTTGAGAATGTTAACCCATTTTCCTTTCCAATACAATTACAATCGATTCGTTGAGCCCAAGAGTCGTAGTCGGTTATCTCAAGCATGGGTGGATGAGTATCGAACCGGTTGCTTGAACATCCTCGACAGCGATGGAGATGATTGTAGGAGCGTTGGTAGACATGTTGACAGATTAAGCGGGATTTTATAACTCTATGATTAAACCGGAAATAGATTCTTTCACGGATTTTACTAAATCAAGAGAAAACCGTAAACTGGCCAGTCAACCAAGTCGCTAAGAAAAACACGAACAAAGTCGCTAAGCACCAAGTCGCTATAATACCAAGTTGCTAAGACACGTCCCAGTCGCTAAATAACAACTCGCTAAGCACCAAGTCGCTAGCAAAATTTGACAAAGAAGTCACTAAGCACCAAGTCGATAAGTTGTCAAGTAAACATGAGCAACTCGCTAAGCACCAAATCGCTAACACCAAGTCGCTAACAAACTTAAGTACAAGTCGCTAACTTTCACCAGAGTCGCTACCGTAGTGGAGAATCCACTAAGTGTCTTGTTTGTCGTCTCAATAGACAAGTCGCTAGCTCAACTCGCTAAGACCTTCACAACTCGCTACCAAATTACAAAGCAAGTCGCTACTAAGATAACTTATCCGTGGCTCAAGTCGCTAGCTAGAAAATCACATAAATACCACTTTTCAATCCAAAAACAACCCAACCACGATGATTCAAGCTTACCAACTCAAAACCCAAGCACATACAATGATTCTAAACACAAAACTACACCCAAGATTCAAACTTTTGCACTAGAAATGATCCAAATGATGCAAAAACTACTAAACTTTTTCAAACTCTAAAACCACCTAAAAGTCACTAGAAATCCAAAGATATGTAAGAGATGATCAAACCATGGCTCTTGATACCATTTGTAACATATTGGATTTCACAAACACACTAAACCATAAGATCAAATAGGCGTATTATGAGTTCTAGAGAGAGAAAGTTAGAGGTTTAGGGAACTTTAGTGAGAGAAAGAAAAATCTTATTATGAGCTCCAACTCTCTACCTTGGAAGGTAGAGAGTATTTATAGTCATTACATAAATCGTCACCTTATGGGCTGTGGATCAGGCATACAGTGGGTCAAGACCCGTCAGTCCTCCACGGTGTCACTTAATCTAAATACTACTTAACTTATAATAATCTCGACTACGAGCTTTCTAACGATTACATATACTTGAGATGACCGACTCTTTAATACATGGATTTACAAATCCTAACAAGAAGCGTAGATCAACTATCCAACATTGGAGAAGTTAATACTAGCCCTAATCTATGCAAGCAAGAAGGCTCAAGCGCTATTTCCGAGCCCATCCAATCACGGTCTTAATCGACAAGCCACTCAAGCAGATATTGCCGAAACCCGAAAAGTCGGGAGGGTGGCTAATCGGCTATTGAGTTGGGAGAGCACGAAATAGAGTTCAAGGATGAAACTCTATTAAAGGTCAAATTCATGATTTCTTGGCATAAACACCTTCCGAGGCCGACGAGAAAAAGAAGAGCCCAAACCAACCTCATTCAAGTACAAGCTAAATGGAAGCTTTATACAAGCAGACATCCACCTCCGATGGTTCGGAGGCGAGGCATAATCTTTGGTCACCAGACGGGAAGGAGCATACATATGCTCTTCGTTTTGAGTTCGGGCCACAAACAATGAAGCGGTCTGAAGCATCGCTAGCGAGCCTCCGACTAGCTAAAGATATGGAGGTCAAAGCTCTACATTGCTTTTGTAAACTCCTAATTGGTAGCAAACCAAGTGACATGCTCCTATGAAGCAAGGCAGCCCGTCATCAAACAATACTTGGAAAAACAAAGGAGATCTTGGAGAGCTTGACTCCTACACCATCCGGCATGTTCGTAGGAATCGAACAAGAAGGCGGATGCACTAAGCAAGATAGCTTCAATGGCCTTCGCTCATCTCACTAAAGAAGTACTTGTCAAGTCCTTCCCGAAAGATCCATTGTTCGCAAGGAAGTTGCGGATGTGGTTCACGAAGAAGGAGAGCGTGGATGACCCCATAAGGAATATTTGATAAGTGGTCTACTCACGAATATCCCAATCTAGCAAGGAAGGTTCGGGTTAAGTCCCCGATCAAGCACGGCTAAGGGGAAACCCTATATAGAAGGTTATTTTTATCACCTTGGTTAAGATGTGTGGGACCTAAGCAGAGCTCTGAGCATTATCTATAAAGTCCACGAAGGATCCCGCAGCCTCCATGGGACCCCGCTCGATTGTCTCGAAGATAATGAAATTGGGCTATTATTGGCCTTGATGCGGGGATGCGGCAGAAATCATTCTCACATGTGAAGCTTGTCGGATACACTCAAGCGTTCCAAATATGTCAAGCGGGACATGACAAGTGTAACATCCGCATGGCCCTTCTCTCGATGGGGCATCGATATCGTAGGACCTATGCCTATAGCGCCCGGAGGAGTCAAATTCTTCTTTGGTAGCAATCAATTACTTTACTAAATGGGTGGAAGCTAAACCCTTGGCCTCATGAACAGGGAGACAGATCGAGAAGTTTGTATGGGAGCACATTGTGTGCGGTTGAGTGCCCCATATAATCATATCGACAATGGGAAGCGGTTTGCGAAGGAGTCTTCTACGACTTGTCAAGGGCTCAACATAAAGCGATCTTGGACATCGCTACCATCCATAAGCTAACGGACAAGTGGAGGTTACAAGCAGAGACATCGTCAAAGGGATCGAGAAAAGGTGGGACGAACTCATCATGGATGGGTGGATGAGCTCCCTCAAGTATTATGGGCTCACGGGGCACCCTAAGTCAAGCAATGGTGAAACCCCTTGACCCTAACATACGAACGAGCGGTCATCCTTCGAATTATTTGTACACACCGGCGTGTGGCAATGTATGATACCTCCCAAATGACGAAAGGATCGGGAAAACCTTGATCGGTAGAAGAAAGATGAGAAATAGCCTCCATCCAGAAGCAATACACAAACATAAGATCGAAGGCTACTATAACAAAGGTCGGACCTTCCACTTTCAAGCACGGAGAATATGTGCTAAGCCTCAACAAGGCAAGCAAAGCAGAGTACCAAGGAAAGCTAGGACCAACTTGGGAAGGACCCTACATGGTAGCCGAGGCTCTCGACAGCAGAGCCTACAACCGCCACTCTTCGGAGAACCCATCGACGGGACATGGAATGGTGCGAACCTTGAAAGTTCTATGTTTAAGAAGTACTTTTACTTTTTCTTGTAATTAGAAGCTTCTCAAGGAAAGCAAACATTATTGGTAGTTGTCTTAGCTTTCATTTCAAGAATGATGTAATCCTCCCTACCAATTCAATGCTAAATAAGACATTTCCCACAAATCTCTTGCTTCGTTTCTTAAACACAAAGATTTGTTCGACCAAGTCGTTAATGAGTTTCAATGTCGAATAAAATGGCTCAAGGTGTTATACATGCCTTATCATTTAAGCCAACTTTAACATTCACATTAACTCTCCTAGTAGTTTTGGCGCTTGTAAAATATATACAAAGTCATACTACTTAAAGGATTTGAGATAGAGTGGGTGCGACCCTCATCAATGATCAAATTTGGTCATTATATTCTTGGTGTTGCAATTTACACACAATGAGGTTGTTTAACCTTAGGTTGTAAAACTTAAGCATCGGAAAAATGGCGTGAAGTTAATAAAACAAACACAAATAATAACTAAGTGCGTAAGAGGTATTCCCTTACACCATACCATTCAAAATGAGGATAGTGCCCTTGTACATGCACGCGAGCCTAAGCCCCAGTCAAATTGTTTTTGGCCCATGGCCATATATCACAAGCATTTAAATTGTTTGGAGAACAAGACAAGCATTGTCAAATAAGATAAATTGTCTTAAAGGGTACATGCCACCCTTTGAAACCAAATTACTGCTAACATGGCAGCCTTCATTCCTGCGTTTTTGTAGATGGAGTGGGGGATGGTTGAACTGAGACAGGCTTGGTAGACATAGTCTTCTTGGTAGGAGTGGTAGGCTTTAGCTTTCGAGGTTTCTTGGAAAGGATGTCTTCGAGGGGTGCCATAGGATCTTTGGTAGCCTCAGCAAGGAAGGAGTACTCTGCGGTTGAGAACGCATTTCCTGCCTCATCGTACTCAGCCTTCGAGGTGGGACGGTAGCATTCAATCTTGGAAAGGTCCACGGGCTTACCTGTTTTGGCAGCCTCCTCTAATGCCAAGAACCGTCCATGAAAAATGGCTGATTTGATGACCTTCCACATCTGAGCTCCCAACTCATCACGTGGTAGAGCTCCATGGCTATGTAAGGCACCACCTTGAAGCGACCTCCACGATCCTTTTGCAACATCTTATACCTCATCGCAAGCCATCGATTTCCTCCTTTAACTTCACTTCTACCTCTCCGAGCTGGCTTTCTCACTTTCCAATCCAAAGACACTTCGCCTCAAGAATAGATTTCGACTGTTAGAGTGATGACCTTGGCTTCTTCCAACTTAAGATTGCCGAGTTCAGCTGTCAAGTGGGCTACCTTTCCACGAAGGTCTTGGACGACGGGGTTCTTCTCAACGTTCCTCAATCTCGTCGCACACTTAGCCTCGGCTTGACCACGGTTCGAGCAATTCTCTAGTTTTGGCATTTAAGTGATTATCCAATATCGCACCTTTCAGAACCCAATTGTCATGCATGTCACAAAACCTTTCAATGGACATATTTTCGGCATACCTTTCCATTGAGGAGGGTGACATGATCGACAATCGGTGATAGGCCAAAGCATTGGGAAGCTCCTTCGTCTCCGGAAGGCTGCGACCAATACAATGTATAAAGGCTAAGTTAGTTGTAACAATTATGACTTCACATATTTTATACGGAGGAACGCTTATCATGCACCTCCGATTCATCGGCAATTCAAGGCGACTTCACAAACTTTCTACCTTGACACTCTTACGCTTCATAACTCGCCTCCGGAGCGATAGGGATTCTTCCTCTTGTTGGTAGACTTAACATCCTTGGTCTGCTGTTCCCTTTCTACTTTTCAACCCGTCACTATCCTGTTGAACCTACAACTAGGACATCCTCATCCGCATGATCGTCCGAGTCGGCAACATTCTCAACAAGTTGGGATGGACCTCCAATGCAAGTTGCGAGGGTGCTGATGCAACAGCTCGGATTCGGGCGTCTACCTCATTGTTGTTCACGATGATGTTGAAGGGAGCCAACACCATAAGATTCTTGACCTTCTTAGCGGGCATAAAGCTTAAATCTTTATCCAAATCTTAGTACATGAAGTTTACGAATGGCATCTCGCAAAAGCGAAACAAGAAGAAATAAATATCGATGCTACATTGGTCTTACTTAAATAGAAGTGGATAAACATACTTTGTCCTTGGTATATGATCACGGGCTTCTTGGGAGACCCTCCCACTCAGGCAATCGACCATGTATAATATGGCTTGAGGAACACTTGCACATCCACGGATATTTGGCCAAATGTCGATGCGAGGATCCTTCGCACCTCATATGGCAAGGGTCATTATACCGTTTTGCATCAAACCTATTTTCCTTATTCACACTACGGATATTTAGGGGAACAATAGTGTCTTGCGTGAAAAAGCTACCTTTCCAACCTGTTATGTTTGTATATACCATCCCAAACAGGTTTTGGAAGATCCGATTAAGGCCTTTTTGCTAAAGTTAACCAATTGCCCACAGGATACAAGTTCAGAATTCCTCTTAAAACCTTTAATGTTGGTTCATAGCCGTATGTTTTACACATCACTATGAATGTGGTCAGTTTGGCTAAACCAAAAGGGGGCATAAACTCTAATATCAGTGGGTGCAGAGGAATCCTAAGGTTAGAATGGCTAAATGCATGTGTGTATAGCCCTACGAAACCTTGAGGAGCATCAAAAATACCCTGATTAGACTTGGGTAACATCACTTTGTGCTCTAGTGGGATTGGGTAATTAGCTAAGTGATCATGTAACTCCTTTGCAGATAATGTACATTTTTGCTGTTTTATAATAAACTTGGAATCCATTTTTTAACAAAAAAAACAAGCTATCAGTGAGAAGGGAGGATTACCTTTTGTTTCGGAGTGATGGCGATGAAGTTGTACTGCGTGTAGAATTAGACGGAGAGAGTAAAACGAGTTAGGGTTTCAGCTAACCCCTTTTTATACTCTCTTTTGTATCTCTTAAACACCGCACATGTGTCCCAAAAATAACTCTTATCCAGTGTAAATTTTAAAATTTTGAATAAAAAAGACTTTTGGTCTCCGGGTAAGTTGGGAAAATGTGATTCCTGTAGCGGGCAGCCGAAAAGAGTAATTAGCATTAAATGTGCTAAGTTAGGTACATTGTTATCCTCTAACTAATGCAATTCGTAGCGAGGATGATATGTTTTGAAGCATGAAGTCGAAAGCAATGTCTCCTCGCTTCATATACATCACTTTCATTGGGGCTTGATGATGTACCCTCCGAGTACCTCGAAGGACACTCCTCCAAGACGTGTCGAAACCCTTCTATTCGAAGGTCCAAGTTAGTATTCTAGAATATCCATAGGCGTCAAACCATTCGTTATCACGAAGGTTACCTTAGGGGAATTCGCCATTCGAAGCCCTAAGCCCTTTGAGGTATGGCTGACGAAGAAGCATTGGATAGGAGAACCTCGACTTGGTCAAACCCACGATCTCCTCTCTCTTGGCTTCCCGTCAAGTCACGAGGCGTGGGTCACTAAACCCTAGCAGTTACCCACAATCATGGGACGCCCCATGATCTCCGACATTCATGCGAAGTGCTCTCAACCTTATTTCATCCACTATAAATAGGTTGGACGGAAATGGATTATGGTATGCTCATTTCACACTCATCTCTTTACTTACACATACTTATACAACCATAACTCATACTTACTCTCACGCGGAGGTGGTTCGCAGGTCATACCCTGCGTAATCACTAACGTAGTGTTTCATATTTCTTATTCTCGGGTGAAAGGCAAGTCTTGGTGGAACATACACCCTCATACCTTTGATCATCATCGAAGCCTGGTAGTACAATCTATTGTACAATCAGTAGTCATGCTCACGGCCTGGGAATAGATTAATCTGCAAGTGGGGGTCCAACTGATCGCGAGTAGAGAGATACTGCATCTGTCAATCTTGTGATCATACATCCAATCGAACCGCTGGCCATCTATGTATCCATCTGACCCATCCAAGCCCTTTGGTGGGCCTGCCAATCCCATGGCTTATATGCGTGTAGGTATCTACAAAACTACCAGCTCCACCCTCCTGCTGCAGCTCATGTTGCTCATCATCATCATCATCCTGAGTAGCTGCTGCCCTAGGATCCCACCATACGTAGTCACAAGAAGCCAAACTCATGAGGACGTTCATTGCTTTTAGCAATCTAACCTTGACAACCCTAGCAGGTGGTGCAACACTCAAATACCCCTGAATCTTAGATCGGAGTACACCATAGGAGCGAGCAAGCTTGGTGATGAACATTCCCCTACAAATCTTGTCACTCAACTTCTCCCCAGCTGCACTACTCAAATAATTAGCCAACCAAAAAGGGATGTTGCAATACACATCAAGAGCATAAATCGAATATAAAAAGAACAAGTCCATAATAGTGACATGATGAGTAGTCTCCTGGCTCCCAGCTAAAGAAAAAGCAATGCAACAATGTGTCAACCTAATCCAATGACCCCTGATCTGGGCAGAACCAATGGCCCCAGTAACATACTCACCATCCTTAATTGTTGGCCAAAAGCTTATGCACCTCATGTCAGACTTAGTAGTTGTGCCCTGACCCAACCGATACCTGAATGTATCATTCATAACCTCATGTTGCGAATACAACCCAAATTTCCACTCAAACTCAAGCAATGAGCACGTATGCCTCTCCCCTCCTAGCCTAAACTCAATCCCCTCATACTCAATATCATTCCTACATGTTCCAACTTCCATTTAGTAAGTAGCATAAAATTCTCACACAAGCTCATTATAGATAGGCTCATGAATACGAAACAAGCTGTGCCCACTATGGACCTGTGAAGTCATCAGTTTGAAAGCTCTCAAGAAACCCATCATCAAGATGTTGTTCTTCCATAAAGTCCCAATCTAAAACAGCCCCATGATTATTGATTTGGTTGAGCAATTGGTTATGGCGGGAATTAGCATAATCACTCAAAAAGTCTGAAACTACGAACGGTATTGTAGGTCCAAAGGTTATGGATCTAAGTAGCCTTGTAAGACAATAACTAACTTGGATAAATCCAAACTAATTATGTGAAGAAATCTTTAACAATGAATACTGATGCTAATGCGGAATATTAACAACAAGCAAGAAGAACACAATAATTACTAAATATTTTTTTCTTTTAATCTCTAAAAAACTTGATACTAACCATATACCTTTAGGGTTCCTTTATACTCCTATGAAACCCTAGAATACAAAATGTGTAGAAGAATAAAGATATCTCTTCCTAAGATATCTCTAGGCGTACATGTCCTTCCCTAATATAACTTTAACAAACTATTATGTTTTTATCATAAACAAACTTAGCTATCGACTATTTGTTCTGCCAGACTTAACTACATTAGTACTGGCAGACTTAACCACTAACAGACTTAATTCTAGCTTACCAGAATTAACCACTAACACTACCAGGCCTAATCCTAAACAGACTTAAACAAACTTAAATTTGTTTTACAAAATATAATTCCCTGCAATTCTCCCCTAACTTGATCTTCACTTGTGAACTTCAAGTTCTTTTGTATTTCTTGAGGATCTTGGAATTATTTTTGAGCTGCATCTTGAAGTTGTCTTCATTATGTGTTATGTGCAACATCATATCAGCAAACTATCGGCACTCCATTGTCTTCACTACAACTGTGACTATATGTACATCAAATCATAAAAGTTTCATGCTATTCTCATTACATCCAGGTGTGTGAACTCCTGTGAGAGGTAAATCATAGAAAATTTAATGGATTTGATGTCTCTTTACCAATTAGCCATTACTATTGGAGTAGCCAATGTTTTGGTGTATAACACCATGGTACATTGATAACCATCTGATTTTTAGCAAACCAGCAGCTATCAACAGATTTGATTAGTCTTTACCAAAAGTTGTACCCTTTTGTACTAATCATGGTTTTCCACTGCCTTTATAACAAACCATGAACTTGTGGGCTAGCTAACTCTTCATCTACACAGATATGGTGAGTTGAGCACCATAAAATTTTGGGCAAATTGTTAGCCATAAACGGATTTGAATTATATTTACCAGAGCCGTTTGCTCATGGATTAGTCAGTCCTTATGTGGATAAGACATGGTGGACTGATAACCATTTGTTGTGATAGTGCAACGCACTTTCACTAAGTAAACCTCCTCAAAATCCATTTATACATTTATCAACTTATAAACATAACACTCAAAAGCTTAAGAAGATTCTTCCAAACATTTTAAAAATTTATTGCTGTTGAGATTTTGATTCAATCAGTTTCAAAAGTTGATAACATGCATTATCTTTTACCTCACCTAACAACTTCTTATCAAGCATTTCCCTGCAAGTCTTACTTGAAAGTGGATAGTCCACTTCTGTTAGCATATAAACAATCAAATTTTCTAATTCCAAACAGTTAACCTGACATGTATAGAAGTATCTCCATCTGATTATTTTCTCTTGACTTGCCAGCTTCCACATTTCATTGTTAGCATCTAGTGGCTCAAACATTGTCTTTAAAGCTCCCCAGAGGACTCTTTGAAACTCCTCCTTGGGTCTTTGCTCACCATGCTTTTCCACCATCAATTCATATAATGTCTTCAGATCATCCCTAGACAAATTACTTAATAAGCCAGGAAAATTTACATATACAGTGTCAGCATGATTTTCCCTTACCACCTGGTAAGCTCCCTTGCTTCCAGTTTTGATGATTTGGATCTTTGCAATCTTTGCAGCTACTAGACCTTCAGGAATAGTGCCCATAGTGAATTCTTCAGATGGAGGTTCTTCAACCTTGTCCTCAATATAAGCATCCACCTCCTTCTTTATTTTAGACTTATCTTTCTTTGTAGGCTTCTTTCCTTTGGATTTATTTCTGGTCCACTTAATGATAGGATTTGTAAGCTCAGCTTCTTCCGCCTTCTTTACAATGCTAGGCTTATCAGTTCCTTTCTCAGCTTTAGCAACTTTTTCAACTTTCTGATTCTTAGCATCCTCAGATTGAAGATTGAAACCTTTTCTTTTAAATTTTTAAGCTTCTAATTCTGAGTCCATGGGAGCAAATCTTTTAACCTGCTCCATTACCTTTTCAAATTCTAATTTAAGCTCATCAGACTTCAACTTCCTTAGTTGAGTTATCTTCCAGCTGGGATGACCTTGACTCTTGATATAGTTGATCATGTATTCTCTCTGCTCTCCCTTGGTAAGAGGTTTGTGCATCCTTTCCTTTGCCTTTGTTCTTTCAGCAACCTTTTCTTCTCATTTATCATTTCTACCATCTTTCTAGCAAAATCCTCAGCTCTAATATCTGGTAGAATGTCCCTATTCACTTGAATTTTGGCTCTGATGGTATCCCAGTCTTCATCAGTATAGTGCTTAGCAGATTCCAAAGCTTCAGCTTGTCTTATTCTTTGCTCCTCAGTTAATTCTGGTGGACTCTACAAGTTTCTAGCCAGGAGCTCATCATCCATCCTTTGCCTTGCAAGCTTGTCTGCTGCAGCTTCCTCTTCTGCTTTGATTCTGGCAATCTCTGCCATGCTTGCTTCATCTTCTCTAATTTGTCTTTTGGCCCTTTTGGGCTAAGAAGACTCTTCAATAATCCCATTTCCTTTTCTTTGAGTGAACTCCTCACCAGACTTAATAGGAACACTGGCAGACTTAATCTCAGTATCACCACCAGACTTAATTTCAGATTCAAAACCAGACTTAACATTAGAACTTTCAGCTTCTTTTCTGATTTCTTCTTCTTTAGGCTTAAATTCTTGACCAAGATCTCATCTGCCTCTAATCCTTGAGGAATAATTGTCTCCTTAGAAGATTTCTTTGTGTGTGTTATGTAGTTTGATCCACCCACCTCCTCCATATTCCTCCCCTATTTGGGAGAATTTTCTTCACCTTATGAGTCAGTGATGTCTATTCCTTTTGACTTGAATTTCCCTTCCAGCCTTTATATCCTCTTAACTAGTCTAATCACAGCTTCTGCTTGAGTCTTCTTTAACTTCTGTAGATCTCTTTCCAACTTCTCTATTCTGATTACCAGTTTGGGAATTAGATTTTGGAGCTCCTCCTGAGATAGGGAAACTGGATCTGCTGTAGTAGTGGGTGTTGGAGGTTGTGTATAAGGAATTTCTGGTGGGTTTTCCTCATACACTGGTGGTGAAGGTGGAGGTGGAGTTGGTGTCCTCTGTGGTGGTGGAGTGGGTGTCCTATGTGGTGATGGAATGGGTGTCCTCTGTGCAGGCTCTGGTTCATTTGATTCTAATTGTGATTGATCTTGTGCCTCAGATGCAGCAGCAGTAGCAGCAGATGTACCTACAGGGTTAGCAATAGTAGGCAGCAATGGCCTGTAAACCCCTTCAAATCCGCTTTTCATATTTGCAAAGATATTTTTAGTGAAAGGGACAACAATATATTGTTGCTTGTTTGCAGTTTCTACATTTAAAATCATTTGCAGAAACCTAGGGTACATCAAAAACTTTTTCTCTTTATAAGCATTTGTAACCATAACATCAAAAATCATTTTAAAAAAGTTAAAGAGTCTACCAATGGATAGACAGACCAATGCAGAAGCAATGGTGCTTCTAAATTGATCATATCCACCACTTTTAGGACTTACACAATGAAGGAGATGATGCAACAAAAACCTCCATTGTGGTGTAAAAGTGCTTTTCCAAAAAGTAAATGATCCTTCTGTTGGATATCCATATTTTGAAGTCCTTGAAAAAGTTCATCATTTGGCAACATTGTGATCCCTGAGGCATCAGCCAATTGAAGATAACTTCTGACTGATTCCTCAGTGACTGAATACTTTAAGGTATCAATAGTTGCACTTAATTCTAATGTCCCATCAGCAAGAGTTCTAGCAGTAGTAGTCTGCCATAACTGTTTGACTAGGGAGATATAGATAGTGGGATTGTGAGTGAGGGCATACCTAATATGGGTACCCTTCAGGAAGTCCACTATCTGTTTGAAGCCGGTGCTTTCATTTGGCTTCTTGAGGAATCCCACTTGATTGTGCTTATCATTGAACTTTATTTGAGCCATAATAATGAATTGTAAGTTCTAGCAGTACGGCGCGTGTTAGGGTTATTGCTGGTGAAAAGACTTTATCGAGAGAAAAAGATTTAAACTTTTAAAGATTTGAGAGAAGTAGATAATGGATAAAGATGAATTTTGTTTAAAAAGTATCCATATATATACTTATTACCGTCTAAGAGTAGGTAACGGTACTATTGATACAGTAAAAACGAATTTTCCCTCGACCAACACTAACGGTAATATTTTTGCACTACCAGACTTAAAACAGTCAAACAGACTTAAGTGTGACTTCACCAGAATTAAATCTGAATGGTAGCACATCCATCAGCACAACTTCCATACCTCCCCTATCTTTGAGAGATATTGCTTTTCCCTGAAAAAATTAGTCTAAAACCAAGAGAAATACAATAGGTAGATCTGGATATTAGAATTAACTCAAATAGTCTACCAGAATTAATTCTTAGAACAACCAAAAGAAACTGTTCAAGCACACCAAAATTATTGTATCAAACACATAAATCACTTCAAAAAAGTTCTAAAAATCACCAAATCACACCAACACAAAGATGTTTATAATACTTCCATAAAAATCTAACTATCCATAGGGTAGCCTATGCTGCCACCAAAGGTAACAGAACCACCTTTGATATCTTCAAAGTCATCCAAGTAGTCCTTGTTACCAGTCATATGCCCAGAACATCCACTGTCAAAGATGCCTCTATCTCCCATGTTCGTGTATGGATATTCCTGCATATCAAAAAGAGAAATTAGTTTCTCTTGGGGACCCAGGCCTGTAGAGGCTTGGGTCTGCCCTATGGACCTTTAGATTTGTCAGTATGAATAGAAAATGGCCCACTATTATACTTGGAGTCTGGTCTAAGACTCCATTTATAACCTGTTGAGGCCTTAACAGCAGATCCCCCCAAAACCCTTTGCAGCACCAGATTTAAAAGTGTTTGCTGCATATTTGACCAAGGGTCTTCTAATAGGTGAATGTGATTTTGCAAAATTTCTTCTATGTTGGAAGACATTCACCTGGGATGAGGTATTGGTGTGTACTAGTTGTCTATGTCTAACAAAATTAACATTTACATTACCAGTTTTAACTTTAGGCAGACCAGAACTAATGTTTTGCCTACCAGTAACACACCAGTATTTACATTTGATCTAACAGAATTAACAAATGAGCTACCATTATTAACGGGTACTAGTCTAGAAACAAATTTATTTGCATAGTTAATCCTGTTTACATTATTCCACACTAGTCTAACATAGTTATTTCCAGTGTTTGTTGCCATTCTCCTTTTAAATTCAGCCTCCTTAGCCATTCTTTTCACATGGAAATCACAATCTCTAATCAAATGACTTAGGCTTCCACACACAAAACAACTCTTTTTAGTGAAAGAGTATCCATCCCCAAACTCTCTTTGCATTAACCCATTCCAATTCTTTCTGTCTATTTTAGGTGTCTCAGGTTTAGTCTGTTGCCTAGGAGTTTGGACAAAACTAGGTTTAACTGTTTCTGGTTTAGACACAAAAATGACAGGCTCAACTTGTTGTGATTTGGGCACATAAGGCTTACCTATTAGAACTAGTTTAGAAATCCTTATGGGTTCTCAAAAGAACATTCAGAGACACTCCCAATGGATCCATCATTGTCATTATATTGACAGGTAGAATACACACTGGTTTTGTCTTCTGATACACTGGTCTCGTACTTCTTTTCAAAAGATCATTCACTGCCATTGGATTGATAGTTAGAAAATTCAATGGAGTAGTCTTGAGAAGCAAGTGTCTCAGGGTTTTTCCATTTGCTATAATTAAATAAAGACTCGTCATATTCTTTTTAAGGTTTAGGAGTATAATCACCATTAAGGGGATGAGGAACACCTTTGTAGTTGTTAGTTTTAGAAAATCTATGATATACAGGTTTTCCTTCAAAGTCACTTTTTGAACTAACAAAAACAGTTTCTTTCATCTCTTCTTCATATCCTAATACCTCTTTATATGATTTTATCTAAAACCCTAAAACTAATTTTACTTGTTGAGCTCATACCTGAATTTATTAACCTCTACTGATTTTTACCATTGTTTTTCCATGAGTCAACTATCTTTTGCAACTCTTCTTTATCTTTAACCGCTTTCATTCCAATTCTTCTATATTTCCTAAGCTTCTCATCTTTTTCAAATATTTCATTACCTTGGAAAGTAAGCTTTTCATTTAGAGATGCATTCTGTTTTTGAAGAGTATTTACTTGTTTTTCTAATGTTTTAACAGCATTTACATAAGCAAGTAATTTAACTTCTTGATCACCTAATTGACCCATCTGTTCATCACAAAGAGGTTGTAGTTTATTGTATGAATCAGTGCAAATTTTTTAGCATAAAGATACCTCACTGCTGGAGCTTATGGCCATGTGAGCATGACTGACTTATGTCCCTTCATCAGTGTACTCTCCCTAGTTAATCACACCACCTTCCAAAGTCAAAATCCCCATCTGACTCTTATCTTCGTTCTCAGCATGCCTAGGATAGAAGGAATACCTCTTCTTTTCTTCATTGGCCTCTTTTAGTGTACATTCCTTAGAAAAGTGACCTCTTTCTTGACACCTGTAGCACTTAAGCTTTGACTTGTCAAACCCTACTGGTCTCTTTCCATCAAAACGGACTTGCCTACTAGTCCTTTTGAAGAATTTCTTCATCCTCAAGGCAATCATGGCACACTGCCGGTTTATATCCACTTCCTTCATCTCCTCCATCTCCTCATCTTCAATCTTATCCAAGTCTTCATTTAGTATGTCTTCAGATTAACTAGAAAACAGTGAGTAGATGATCTTATCAGCAAAACCAGTAGCCCCATCCTTTTCCTTTACACCAGAAGAAATGGTATAACTACCAGAACTAAACCCACTACCAGATTTAGCTTTGTTTTTACTGCTCTTGCTTTGAGAGACAAAAGCAACATTGTTGTCACTTGAAGAAGCCTTTGAACTTCCTTTGATGTCTTGTTCATAAACCCTAAGGTTATTGTACAAGTCATCTATTGACAAAGTGTCAATATCTTCTTTAGTTTTCATGACATTGCTAGATTTGACCATTCTTTGGGCAATGATCTGAGAAACTTCATGTTTGCATCTTCATTAGACACTTAAGATCCATGTGCTTCTAACTGTGATAGGAGTTGTTGGAATCTGTCATAGCCTTTCTCAAGGCCTTCAGAGCTGTTTATGGTAAAGGCTTCAAACTGCTGTTTATAAACAGCTTTCTGCATTTTCTTAGAGTTAGTATTTCCTCCAAATCTGGTTCTAATTTCCTCCCATATTTCCTTAGCATCATCCATACTATGGAACCTTCTGAGATGTTCCTTTGGAATGGCCATCAATAAGAGAGTTCTTGCCTTCCTTTCTTTTTCCACAGCAAGTGTCTCTGCAACAGAGATTGGTGGAAGAATTCTGACCATGCCATCTTTACCTTTGGAAATTCTATTCATTGATTCTCATTCTGGATCACTTTCCAGACCTCATTATCTACATATTCCAGATAATGTTCCATTTCCATAGCCCAGATGCCGTACTCTTCCTTTTTCTGAATAGGAAGTTTGAGCTTGGAAATAGTGCTTGTGGCAGTGATTGTTTGTTGTTGTTTCTTATACCACCTTTCGATGCTTGGAATCATGGTCAGAAGCTTCTTCATCACTAAGGTGGTTTGAGAAATTATCAGGCTGAGACATTCTCTAGGATTTTTTTGAGTAAGATGAGATGAGTGTTTTGGTGAGTTGTGTTTCTTCAATTCAGAGTCCTTCAACAGGCTCTGATACCACTTGTAGGTCCAAAGGTTATGGATCTAAGTAGCCTTGTAAGACAATATCTAACTTGGATAAATCCAAACTAATTATGTGAAGAACTCTTTAACAATGAATATTTGATGCTAATGTGGAATATTAACAACAAGCAAGAAGAACACAATAATTACTAAATAACTTTGCTATTAATCTCTAAAAAACTTGATACTAACCATATACCTTTAGGGTTCCTTTATACTCTTAGGAAACCCTAGAATACAAAACGTGTAGAAGAATAAAGATATCTCTTCCTAAGATATCTCTACGCGTACATATCCTTCCCTAATATAACTCTAACAAACTATTCTGTTTTTATCATAAATAGACTTAACTATCGACTATTTGTTCTGCCAGACTTAAGTACATTAGTACTTGCAGACTTAACAACTAACAGACTTAATTCTGGCTTACCAGACTTAACGACTAACACTACCAGAATTAATCCTAAACAGACTTAAATAGACTTAAATCTGGTTTAAAAAATATAATTCCCTACAGGTATCCGCATAATTCTCGCGTTGAGTGCTCAAGGGCTGCCCTCTGTGAGTCCTAGACCTCTTACTCATTCCCTGAAACAACACACAAATAATGGAAGCGAATAAGGTAACATATTAGACCCTAAATCTGTCATCATAAGGATCTGACGCCATCACGTCTGCGGGCAGATGCCGTCATACCCTGAACAATTTCAAATCCGAGAATACGAGGGAAAAATCAAGATTTAAACTTTAAATCCTTAAGCCAAACACCCCTTTTCACAGCAAACCATCAATCTGCAAGGGTGGTTTGACCCAAATAAGTCAATTTACCCTCATAACATTAAACTCATTTGATTACTAAATAATAATTACCACAATCATTGTTAAACTAACATGATTATTAGGAAAAACAAGTTCTAATCAAGAATTAATTCTAGGGTTTTGAATTTTGGGGGAATCTTAAATCGACTGATGCAATGGACAATTGAATAAAGAATGATTATCAAAAATTACTTACCAATTGGAAACTAGTGACAAAGATGCGTGAATTAGCTCTTGAGAAATCGGTGGTGAGTGTGTGGTAGGTAGGATTTGTGGGGTTTAAAATGAAGGGATGTTTTTGTGATTATAAGGTTGATGCTTACGGGCTGACGGCATCACTTGTTATGTGTGACGTCGTCACAACCCCGTTTTTATGAATTAAAAGTGTGTTTTTGCTTCTTTTTTTTATTACGTAACTAATTAAAATGAAATAAAAGTAATAAATAAGTTCTCATATAATTCCAAGGATTGATGGAATACTACAAAGCACGTCATCCACCAGGATCAAATATTTATTGCGATCATTGGGTGAGAACTGTTTTTCAAAAGGGTTAGTTTGTGTGTTAATCAACTTCCAATCTCCATTTTGGTAAGTAATTAATGAGTTAATGGATCTTTCTTGAAACGTTTTGAGGATGTAGAGAGATTTGTCTGAGTTTTATGTACACCCGGTTTAAACCCAAAGGAACGTTTCCTTATGTTACGAAAATTAGGAAGCGCAACTTGTACTACTCCTATGAATATATCTTTGATGTGATACTTCCCTTTTACGCAAGAAGATTCATGGGAATAGACGTTGTCATGGATTGAATTTACGAAGGAGGTTGTTTCATTACGTGAATCATTGTTCATCTTAACGAGTTTTGGGAATTCAAAAACTTTTTCAATCTTCTTAGGCGAAGATTCTATTGAAATATTTTCTCTTAATCTTAGTATGAAATCCTCAGCTAACTGCATAAAGGCATTCAGGGTGTTGTCCAGGTGGGCTTCTATTTGTTAGATTTATTTTTCTTGATTGTTCACAAATGTTAACATTATTCCTTCCAATTCCTCCTATTGCGAAATTGCAGGAACCATGTACTTATTAACTGCATTCACATGTTTACAGGAATTCGTCTCATGGGCATCCATAAGTATCTCAGCCCTTATTAAATCCTCAACCTGTCTTTCTATACTCTCGAATACTTGATCTAGGGTTTCTCTAATGTAATCTAGACTTTTTTCTTCCAGGAATATTGAATCCTCCCATTCATCTTCTTCCTATTTTGCTAAGTCCTTAATGACTTTCCAACAATTTTCTATATTAAGACTACTTAATCTCCCACAGGCGGCACAGTCGATTGCTCGTTTTGTAGAGTAATTGACATTATCATGATTAGGGACTTTTTGGAGTAAGTCCTTGAAAAGAGTCTAAGCTTCGTAAAGAGTTTCACCATGACGTTGTTGGAACATCAAAATGTCATTCCTTAGCTTAGTAGTTCTCCTCAGTGGGAAAAATTGAGCAAGGAAATAGGAAGTAAGATCATCCCAAGTTGAGATAGATCATGTGGGTAGAAGCTCAAGCCAATTGCTAGATTACGTAGAGAGTATTGGAAGAGACACAATCGTGTTGTCTCCTGAGTGCCAACATCAAGATCAATTGAGTTACGAACAAAGGGAACAAAGAAAATATACACTACGAGAAATTTAATAAAAAGAAAATAAAAATCTCACTTGATAGGAATCTACTAAGTAGACCTAAACGAAATACAAATCGAAACCTAAACTATTCCATGGCAGCGGCGCCAAAAACTTGATAACGGAATTTTGCAAAACCACAAAAGTTTTACAATCCTCCTAGGCAGTATACCCAATCACTGTGGTGTAGTATAGGTAGGATACGGGGGATTGATCGTTCTCTAGGGGAATAATGTTGTGAAGGCCGAAGTGTATGTCGAGATAGGTCTAAAGGTGGGGGATGATTCTTATATTTTTACATTTTTTAGAAAGCAATTTAAAATATCGGGGTTTGAATAGTGGTTGTTTTAACTATTAACTAGCTAAAACAAAACTAAATAAATTAAAATTAAACTATGTGCAAGAAAAGTAAATTGGTGGTAACTCTTATGATTGGAAAATGTGTTTACTTAGATTTCTTTACTGCCTAGTTATCTCTTATTGATTAGCCGAAATGTCACATTCTTGTTATAATTGGAGCATTGTATTCCTTATTATTAGTCGTCGGGAGGTACCAAATGCCCTAACTCTATGAACGTATAGGTCTCCCAGAAGCTTAAAGTCTATTAAGTCTTCTAGAATATACAAGCCGCAATTCACGCAATAGATACAACGAGAAAAACCACTAGTGCAATCTAGGGTTGCGTTTAATAAGATGGACAAGCTAGTTACATATAAGAATTAAGCTAGTTTTCTTACCCTAACATGAGGCAACTGTTGGGAATTATGCATTAACAGACTTAATACTACTAGTGTTTATAGTTAAGTCCGGTAGGCTATTTGTCATAGTTAAGTCTGTCAGTACTAATGTTAAGTCTGGCAGACCTAGTTAGTTCCGTTTAGTATTTCATAGTTAGTTCTGTTTATGAAAAACAGAATAGTCTTGTTAGAGATATAGTAGGAAATGATATGTACGTGTTAGAGATATCTTAGGAAAAGATATAATTGATTTGGATTTATTCAAGTTGATTACTGTCTTACAAAGGCTGCTCAGATCCATAAATTTGGATCTACAGCAACCAATTAAACAAGAGGCGATAATCAATAATTAATAACTATGTTTCATTAGATTTAAGAAAACACTAATAAATCATGCCTAGCATGTTAAAGTGAAGAAAAGAAAAGCATATAATGAAACAACACATAGACATATTGAATGATTAAAGAGAGATTACTTAACTTCAATTAAATATGAGCTAAAGTGGCTGAAAAACCTTCACAAAAGCTGTGAAATTCGTTCTAGGGTTTGCCTCTCCAAAGTGTTATGCAAATAATGGAAAACATGCGAAAGTATATATAGTATTACAACTATGACAATGTCACTTTATGACTGTGACGTTGTCAGCTCGCCGCCATTAGGGTTTCATCCTTTTCAAGTTGCTATTGTGACGTCGTCACTTTGAGTCTCCGACGCCGTCATGATGCGTCTTGACGCCGTCGCTTAATAAAAGATCTGAGCCGTCACGTATAAGTTTTATTCTGAATTATGTTCTTCAAATACAAGTGACGCCATCAGGTGTTAAATTATTCTAAAGTTCTGAGCCGTCGCTTGTAAAATTTATCAGATCATCTCATCCAAATACATGTGACGGCGTCGCGTGTAAGCTATGACGCCTTCTGGAGCCCTTTTTCAGACAGATTTGCGACTTTGTCGTTTTCTTCACTTTCTTGTCCATTTTAGCCCAAAATACGCCGATTTTCATCTTTTGCGTCCCAAGTAACTAAAATGTGGGAAAAAAATGATTTAGGGTAATAAATGATTACAAATGTGCGAGTTTAGAGCTTAAATGACCCCAAAAAAATGCACATTTTAAATCCTTATCATGAATGACCCGTAACGGCAATCAAATGGCCTAAGGATGTCAACGTGGTGGCCATCCAAGGAGGGGATAAGGATGTCATGTGGCGTACCATCCTTAGGTGAGCTGGGTGTATGGAGGGATCCATGTATGGTTGTAGCACTACCTCTCCACGACTGAGGTACGGATTACAAAATCTAAAAAATTGTTCAAAATTCTAAAAAAAAAAAAAAAAAAAAAAAAAAAGACATCCGGGTTGTCTCATGGTTGTAATTTTCTTTAAGGAGTTTTAAGTTACACCATCGCGCTTCTCATCACTCCAATTCATTCATGCTCACATGTCCATGCATGAGCCATCTAATGGTTTCTTTCATCCCTTTTGTATTCCGGTCCTAAGGTTAGGCATCCTCGACTGAACCAAAAAATTTACAACATACTTTTGAATATTCATTTTTGAGAGGTAAACCTAAATACCTAATAATCATTAATTCACTACTAACCAAAACGAAAAATACTTCACTCTTGCAGGTATTGGCAAAGATTGAAACAACGGACAAACCACCACATAATGAGATGACAATCCCATTATGCAATACATAACTGAAGGTTCATTAGTGTGAACAAATCGAACAATGAGAAGGAGACTTCTACCAATTATGGCCCTTATGTGACCTATAAGAAGATGAATGTTAAAGGGGGATACTTTCGTGTCACAGGAAAGGAAAAAGATGCCATGGACATATGGGCAAATTTCTATGATGGTGAAAGAACCAAATTACCATGGAAGGGTTTGTCCTTCAAGGATTGGGTTAGGATTCATTTCGGAAGGGTAAACCGCACAACCGCATATAAAATCATCAGGAAACGTCTGAAGGAGGATTTTCAAGAATAGCGTGCCGATAAAGATATTGGCAATTCTGGACCATATGACGCGTATACACAACAAGGTGTATATGCCGTAAGTAGTTCCTGGGCTGAACAAGATGAGCCAACCAACTATGAAGAGCCAAATAAAATTTTCAATCCGGACAATTTTAATGAAAAAAGAAGGGAAAAGATGAGGGAAATTATTGGAGATCGTTTTAAGAAAGATAGGTAGACGAGACTTTTATAAATTTAAGACTTGATCACTTGTGTTACTTTACAAAGTGTTCCAATCTTGTATCCTTCTATGATCCATCATCAAGCGAACCTGAAACATAATATCATACATTTAAGTATCGAAAGTTCACAAAAAATACTAATAAAACATCAAATAAAGCTATAGAATATATGTATAAATCGAGCGTTATCAACATGTCAAAAATGTTATTGAAAAGGTCAATAGCTCAGGGTTGTAAGTTCCTAGAAGAAAATCCACCAACTAAGGTCCCAGGTAAAAAAAACAGGCCATTGGTTGATAACCCTATTAATGTAAGACCTCAAAGTACAAGAACAGGTACAAGAGGTGGTCGAAATACAAGAGGGGTAAGTTCAAATGTTTAAAAGGATCTTTATTTTAATAGCATTTACATAAATTCTGGACATTTGTGGGTAGATCAATTCATGTTATTTAATGAAGAACCGCTGATTGATGTACAAGTTCAAACTGCTACTGTATTCGAGAGTGAAACTAACGAAGGTTCCTTTCGGTCTGGCAAGTAAGATCACTCAGTACTGTGGTTTCAACCCACGCCATTTCCGACGTTGCCTCAGTTTTGGCGGCCCCACCAGCCCGCCACGAAACCCTAAAGCCCCCTCCCCGCGCCATTTCATCCGCTATGTATCTAGCTTGCTTGAGAATGGAAGGAGCCGAAAAATAAATTGGTTTTTATATTGGGTTTGTGTTTATTTAATTTTATGATTTGTGTCAGGGGCGGAGCCAGGAATTTGTGTTAAGGGGGGCCGTAAATAAATTTTTTTAGAACGCCAACTTACTATCTCACAATTTATACACCACAATTATCTAACATATCCTAATCAAGACTTGAGCTTACAGCTATTTGGTTGGTTAGCTTCTCACACAACAAGAAATTCCACTGTGACACAAGCATTTTGATTCTATAAATAATTTGTATAATCTTTACTAAAATAAATGTCAACTTTTTGTTCCATCCAATTATAAAGAATTTTAATGGGTAGTGATAGAAATTTAAGTTATTGTGTGTATGATCTTAAAGTATCAACAAAATACTAATGGTAACATGATATCAAATTAACAGGTCTCGATCTTTCCTAATTTTTTTTTTATCATTATTCAAAGAATAAAAGAAATTTACATCGAAACTAAACTAAAACCTTGATAAATTATTTAATATTTAAACGCTTTTCCTTTGTCCTTTTTCCAAAGAATAATAAACGCTTTCCCTTTGTCCAAAGCAATCTGACATAACACACTAACAAATATTTAATATTTAATGTTTTCCATCTTCTTCCTCATCCAAGACTTGCATCCTATTTACCTTTTCAAACAAAATAATGATTTGAAGTTATTTTCACACAATCACACACCCAAATATTTTTCAAAATTGTGTAAAACGTTCCATATATATTTGGAACGACTAAAAACTTACTCCACAGGTTGAGAAAATAAGAAAACGAGCAAAAAGGTGGCTCAAAGGAGCGGTTGCAGCAAACAAGTACTGTGTAAAGAGCTTAATGATGCTGATTGTGTGTTTAGATATGTGATATGTTGAAGATTTTTATAAAAAGTTTGCCAGAAACGTAGCTAAAACTTATGCTGGTTGGGCCGGTTGGGGGTGGCTGAGCACCCGCTAGCCACCCTATTGGCTCCGCCTCTGATTTGTGTGTGTATGTGGTTCAGTGTGTGTGTAGTGTGTGTGTAAAGTGAAGAAGCTGATATATGTTACGGGTTATATTGTTTTTTTTTTTTGTTTTTTTTTTAATAAAAAAATATGAGTAAATTTCAAAAATCGTCCTTGTGGTTTGGCCAAATTGCGCGTTGCGTCGCGTGGTTCATTAAGTCGCAAAATCGTCCGTATTTTTTATTTATTACGACTTTTTTAGTCCCATCACTAACTAAGTTAAGTGAGTTAGTTAATAGTTACGTTAGCCCTTTTGGCTAACTGCCGTTCCGCCTTAAATCCTTAACCGCTGCAGTCTTAGTCCTTTAACCTAATGACCATTTATAATTTAAAATTTTCGTCCGTTTTATACGTTTTATCCGTTTTCATCCGTTTTTTCTGCTTTTTATTCGCCAGACGCGTTTGTCTCTTCTTCTTACGTTTTTATTTGTTTTTTCACGTTTTTGTCATTTTATCCGCTTTGTCCACTTTCATCTGATTTTGTCCGTTTTTGTTTGTTTTCTTGCATTTTTTCCGTTTTTCTTACGTTTTTGTCCTATTTCGACACATTGAAAAAAATTCATTTTTTTTTAATTTGAAAAAAAAAATCAATAATTTTTTTTTAAATTGAAATTTTATTTTCAAAATTTTCAAAATCTCGACATAATTCTTTTTTTCAAAAAAAAGTTTCTCGGAAAAAAAATTTGAAAAAAAAAATTACGAAAAACTTTTCTTTTTGAAAAAAAAGTATTTCGACATATTGAAATATTCGGAAAAAAAAATTCAATTTTTATTTAAATTTTTTTTTGTGATTTTTTTTTTCAAATTAAAAAAAAATGAATTTTTTTAATTTGTCCAAATAGGAAAAAAAACGTAAGAAAAACGAACAAAAATGGACAAAAACGTAAGAATAAATGAAAAAAATGTAAGAAAAACGAACAAAACGTAAGAAAACAGACAAAAACAGATGGAAATAGACAAAACGGATAAAAACGTAAGATAATTGGACAAAACGTAAGAAAAACGGACAAAAACAGACAAAAACGGATGAAACGTATAAAAAAGGACTACAAATTTAAATTATAAACGGCCGTTAAGTTGAAGGACTGGCGCTGCAACGCTAAAAGGACGGGCGCTGCAACGGCCGTTAGCCAAAAGGGATAACGTGTAACTACTAACGGAACTCACTTAACGCAGTTAGTGATGAAGGACCAAAAGTGCACGTAACAGTGAAAAATCCGGACGTTTTTTGCACTAAATGAACTACAAAGACGAAAAGTGCAATTTACCCAAACTATAAAGACATTTTGGCAGTTTACTCAAAAAGAAGGTTGTCTTCATATGTTTTTTTTATGTATGTTTTACTTTTTGTATTTTAATAATTTGTATTTTTATTTGAACGAATGAAAATTCAATTTATTAAAAGAATAAAAAATAAAATAAAATGATAGTTCTCAAAAAGTGAAAATGCCTCAAGCAATAAGAGAAGGGCATTTTAGTGTACAAATATTAAAAGTGAGATATTAAAGTGATGCTAAGATGGCTATTTGGCTTGAGTGTGCCAAGTGTTCTAATGGAGAAGTTGCATCCAAAAGTGCTACAAGCCTACAAGTAACGGAGAAGATTCGTATGTTGAAAAAGCATTTGTGGTTTAGTATGGTTATTTGATCTTTGTGTAACTCGGTGATTTTTGGGATTTTAAATGGCATATTTTGTTTGTACGTGATCCCATGTGATTGCCAGTGCAATCACTACTTTACTTTCAATGGTCGACTGTACTGTTACTATTCATGTTATATTACTTTATTGGGTAGTATTAAGTATTAACTATGGTATGTTGCACGCAAATAGTTGGGGTTGGGGTTGAGGTTGGGGTTGGGTTGAGACTTATATTATAAGCCGAAATTAAATTTTTATTTTCATAAATTTGTTTGTCAAATTACGTTAAGAGTTAATTACATAAATCGTTTTTGTGGTTTGGTTAAAATTACGGATCTTGTCCCTATAGTTTTTTTAAGCGGGTCACGTCCACGTGGTTTCTCAAAGTTACGGATCTTGTCCAAATTTTGACCCGCTCGTTAAAAAAGACGAAACTTGACATGATAGACAAACGGAAGGTTAACCTTGTAAAAATCCGATTTCCCTCTCAAAATACAAACCACAGGGATGATATATGTAATTTACTCTTAAAAAAAATCCCTAATTTTATTTTACGAAAATATTTTAATTTATTTTAATAAACTAAAAAAAACTTTAAACAAAATTTGTAAAAAATATTACAAAATTAAGAAAAAAAATCATTTTGCTATAACACTTAAAAAAACTGTTTATTTAAAAATTAATTTTATTAAACTTTTTACTATAACACTTATAACAATTATAAAAAACTTAAAAATTAATTTTGTTAAAAAATATTATAAAATTAAAAAAAAAAATCATTTTACTATAATATTTAACAAAAACTGTTTATTTAAAAAAATTATTCTATTAATTTTTTTAGAATAAATTAAAAAAATTAGAAAATATCATTTTTAATTTTATTATAAAAACAAAAAAAAAATCGCCCGTTTTATTAAAAAGGAAAAATAATTGTATAAAAACGGATGAAAACGTACGAAGACGTACAAAAACACATTAAAACATATAAATGTCCGTTTTAATGCGTTTCGTGACGTTTTGATAAAACGTCGGCGTAAAAAGCGCATTTAAAACGCATTAAAGCGGACATTTATACATTTTAAAAAGGACATTTATACGCATTAGAACGGACATTCATTCGGACATTTTTTTTCCTTTTTATAACAATGGACAATTATACGTGTAAAAATGACGCTTTCATCCGTTTTTATAATAAAATTATAAAAAGAACCTTTCTAATTTTTATAATTTATTCTAAAAAAATTAATAAAATTATTTTTTTAAATAAACAGTTTTTGTTAAATATTATAGTAAAATGATTTTTTTTTTAATTTTATAATATATTTTTAACAAACTTAATTTTTTTAATAGTTTTTTTTTAATTCTTATAAGTGTTATAGTAAAAAAGTTTAATAAAATTAATTTTTTAAATAAATGCTTTTTAAGTGTTATAGTAAAATGATTTTTTTTATTTTGTAACATTTTTTAAAAAAAATTATTTTTTTAAAAGTTTTTTTAATTTATTATAATAAAATTAAAATATTCTCGTAAAATAAAATTAGAGATTTTTTTTCTTTTAAGTAAATTACATATATCGTCCCGTGGTTTGTTTTTAAGAGGAAATCGGATTTTTCAAGGTTAACTCTCCGTTAGTGCATCATGTCAAGTTACGTTCTTTTTGACGGAGGGTCAAAATTTGACAAGATCCGTAACTTTCGTAAACCACGAGGACGTAACCCGCTTAAAAAACCATAAGGACAAGATCCGTAATTTTAACTAAACCACAAGGACGATTTATGTAATTAACTCTTAAGTTAAGTTGAGGCTTATTATTGTAGAATTACAAAAAAATGATATATAATTAAATTAATATATGTATATATTAAATATTTTTGTGAGTAATTAAATAATTTAGTATCAACGAGACTTATATTTAGGGCTTATAAAAATTTTAGCTCCATTTTTAAGGCTGAGGCTTATGGCTGAGGCTTGGGCTTATAATTTCAAAAGCCCCTATAATTCTCTACGCCAAATGAGACTTATAAATGAACTTTTAAAATTTAAGCCCCATAAGCCTCTTATAAACCCTTAGCCAAACATAGCCTAAATGTATACTTTGGCGTCCAATGTTGAGACAATTAAACTACTAATATTTTGATGGGTTATAACTTATAATACAATAGGACTTGTTAATTGGAAGATGTGCATCTCACTGATCGAATATATATATAGAATAGGGATCTAGTGAGAATATTAACTAAAATAAGAAGGATAAGAAGTAATTTCAACCATTAGATGATGCATCAATGGTGGAGATCAAACAATGGCATAAAGGTAATAAACAACAACATCAACCCCACTTTATGAGATGCAATGAGGGTATACTAGTAATTTATATTCATTTCATTATACTTCTATGTTCTATCACTTTTTTTTTGAACGGCGGAAATTTATTGAAAGCTAGCAAGACGCTAGAAAAATTACAAAGAGAAAACCACTAGCGGGTTTTGTATCCAATTATTCCATGTAATGGAATGTGTTTTACATCTAGAAGAATGCCATCTAAAAGAGAAATCAACAATCTTATCGAATAATAAGCTACGTTTCGGAGGATCTATGCCAAATATCGACTCGTTACGAAAGCTCCATAAGGACCAAAAAGTAGCACCGCTGATAACGTCAATTATATTCCTCTTATTAATCGACAGACGAGTGTCATCTAGCCACACAAAGAAGTCAATCAGAGAAGAGATTATGGGAGGATGAATATCTAACCATTTGAATATGCAAGCCCATATTGAGGAAGCCAAAGAACATGTCCAAAAAACATGATACGCATTATCAATCTCATTGTCACATAAAGAACAGTTCATGGAACTCATCTGGATTTTCTTCCATTCGTATTTTTTTATCATTTTTTATTTAATAGTGTCCATACTCACCAATATAATAAGTCCATTAAACATGTGGATCATGGTTGTCAGGATCCCGATCCTGATCTTAAGATCTTACGATTTTACGATACCGCAAAACAAAAACGATCCGGATCCTACATAGGATCTTTGTAAGCTTAGGATCTTATAGGATCTCGATCTTGACCATACGATCGTACGATCTAATCCGATCCGATCTTACTTTTCTCGGATTACAAACTAAAAAACTACAAATTTATGGGTTGTTTGTTTGTTGAATTCAAAAAACATGTTATTTTTTTTAAACATTTTATAATCATAATTTAGGACAACATTTATATGAAACATTCATAGTATTTTATGGTTATAATGTATTAGAATTTGTAGATTTGTGTAAAATTACATAAAGTATTAAGAAATAACATTAGAGTAGGATCTTAAGATCCCGATCCGATCTTACGATCATGATCTTGCAAAGACGAAAACGATCCTGGGTAGGATCCCGATCTTGACAACCTTGATGTGGATTGCTTATTTTAAAATTATCACTTTCATGCATTTTCGTAATGATTTTTTGTTGCTGTTAATTGTTTATGATTCAAACGAGGAGATTTCTTGGATGCACGGGTTTATTCTGATGCATGATCTATGTAGTGTATAACAAAATAAATGTAGATTCAAGTTTTGTGAAAACAGTAGATGCGTGAAATAGTTTTCAAACAATGCCTTAAAATGACGCATCTAATTAAGCGTATTCAATGGGTTATTGCAAGCGATGCATATTTCTAAAATAAAAGCATGTAATTATATTGATGCATTTGTTTATATTGATGCATGTTAACTAGATTCGATGCGATAAATTCATGCATCTGTTCACTATTGGTATCGACGAAATCCATGCATCTTTTGGTGTCTTCGAAGTGGCAGTTTCAAATGGATGCATGTGAATCTATTTATCTAATCGATTTTGAAAGATAATAGGTGCATGTAAGATTACAGAACATAAAAATTGTAACCAGTTTTATTACATTGATGCATGATACCCGTCAATTAAAATCGATTTTGGCTAATCATGCATCTAATTTTATTGCATCTAATTTGAAATGAAAACAATGCCAAAATCGGTTTAGTCTGATGCATCTACAACATTGCATCTATCTTGATAAAATTATTGGTCATCTAAATAAATTGGGGGTGCTTTAACTCGGATGAACCTGCTTCATAAAAATGGCGATATATAATTCGGTCTCGAAATTGACGATAGGTTATATTTTTGCAGTTTGATATGTTTTGAAACCAAATCGAAAAGATTAAATCCACCAAAATTTAAGGAACACGTTAGTTTAGCCACCACATAAGTGTAAATAGACTAAAATAACCATTTTATTTTAATTATTCTTCTTATTTGATCCTAACTCTATATATATATATATATATATATATATATATATATATATATATATATATAAATAAAAGGATAATCAAATACTTTTGTTTCATATTTATTGTTCATATTTTTTGAGTTGTTTTAAATTAATTATTCATTTCTAAAAATTAATATAAAACGAGATGATCACCGTAGCGTTGCATGGGTTTTCAGATTTAATTTTTATCTTTATATGAGTTTTGTTATATGTGTGGTATGTGTATATATAAAGGGCACGTGTAATTGATGCAAGAATGTTCTAAACAAAAAAAGTTGCAGAGTTGGTATCACCATACATAAGTTTCATATGCATTTACAGCTATGATCCACACTTTAGATGGTTCCACAGTTAGAGTGTAACTTTGGTACAAAAGATTAACACATTATCGTCTATTTTTGTGTCTTCAGGCATCGTGGCTGACCTAGAAAGCTGAGCATCTGTATTTCCAGCCACCACTGCTGGTTCAGCTACAACCGTCATGGCAATGGCATGTACCATTGTGTGCTCACGATGCCTCACTTCTCACCCGTTGGCTTATCTTTAGTACCTGAAACACCATAAAAAATAAATGATTTAATGTAGCAAAGCCAAACAAATTGAAATATTTTTGTCCTAAAGCATTCATCCAAATGGTCTCTTCATGTTCTTGACGGCTATTGCAAATAGGAGTATGGTCTTCCTTATCTAACTTCTATCGAGAATTTTTTGCAGCATAGACAGAGTTTTGCAACAGAGGGTTGGCTAATCGGTATTTTGTAGCTCAAAATCAGTTAAGGAAGACCCTTTAAGAATTGTTTATGCAAAACTCAAAGAAATTCTCGATAGAAGTTAGATAAGGAAGACCCTTTTAAGAATTTTTCTGCTATCACAGCACATCTCAAAGGGGTTGTTTGCTGCTGATTTTGAGCTACTAAATGGGTGTATTTGCTGCTGATTTTCATCTCCCAAATGGGTGCGTTTGCTGCTAATTTTCAGCTTAAAAGTGATTGCGTTTGCTGCTGATTTTCAGCCCTAAAGGGTGTGTTGTGAATCGGTTTCAGCCCCTAAATGGCTACGCTTTCAGCCCCTAAAAGGCGCATCGTTGCTGATTTTCTGCACCAACTGGTGTCTTTGGTTGGCTGAAATTCTGCACCAACGGGTGCGTTTGGGTTGCTGAATTCTTGCCCCAACAGGTGCGTTTGGGTTGCTGAATTCTTGCACCAACTGGTGCGTTTGGGTTGCTGAATTTCTGCACCATCAGGTGCGTTTGGGTTGTTTATGTTTTTCTGCAAATGGGTGCGTTTGGTTTTGTTGTTTTCAGCCACCAAGGACGTTTAGTTCTGCTTATTTTCAGCGCAATTAGATAACATGAAAACTTAGGTAGCAATGTTATCATATATTTTTGCCATTTAACTACATGTAAAATGTTGTGTATGATGACCTAAAACACACCTGTTATGCATCCGCCATATTACTGAATTTTCACAATGTATGGCCTTTTCCGCAATTGTTTCGTCCACAATGCCAGCATCCCTTTTAAGCCACAGAAACAACAATCTGCAAAAAAATAGGCTATAAAATTAGTTATACACAACTAAGCCATCTTATTTTCACTTACTTTAAATAGCATATGAGTTACATCAAATAATAAATATTATAATAATTAAGCTAACAACTTGATGTATTCGACATTATGAAATAACAGATCACGTGTCGTAAGTTGTGATTAACTTAAAATCATCATACCATAGCCTAATAATACGGCAACTCATGTTTTACATACTAATTGAACAAAATCAAACTACATTTTATTATTTCGCAAGATTAAGACTGCTAATACATAGCTTAATAGCATATAAAGTCATATCGTACAACGGTTTCGACAAAAGTGATCTACAAATGGCTTGAAAACAGAATCTTGGCACTACTATTCTAAACCTACAGCATAAGTCACAACTTCCAATCAAGTAAAACGGGTTGAAAAAAAATATAATTACCAAATTGACCTGAAAAAACAATTTTAGCTTACTAAAACATATTAGAAAAGTTAATCACAAAAACAAACAAAAATATATTACTATTATGATATATCTGCCCATGCGAAGCGAAATATTTGTTATAAAGCGAAATGGCTATATAAATCTTACCAGCCCGAATAGGCACAACACCATTGCTCCAAATCTTGATTGCAACGGTACTCCAAATCACCTCTTGACCATCAATATTCAATTGTCGTCTGAAATAAAAAGTAGAAATACAATAAAGTAAGCTGAACAACTCAGCAACTTGACACCTCAGAAATGTTGCAACAAACGGAATGCAGTAAACTTGTGGCCAAAAAAATCGACTTGCATACGAAATGCACCATACTAAAGTTGCATATGAAAGAAACTAACCTGTAGCTAGAGACCAGTAACATACAGTAAAACCTCTTTCGTATTCTCTAAACCTTCACTTTTCTTCGCCTTTGTTGCTGCGTACCTTGTGTTCGCCTCCTTCTAGTACGCTGATCTTGCACCCGTCACTTGTTGTTTTCAATTGTTGAGTTGTGAACCTCCAATACCGCTGCACATTTACATCGCTGCACAATCAGTCCCTAGAAATTCGAATCAATTTCTTATATGTCGTGCTGTTGTATATACGTTTCGCTACCTGTGAGAACCATTGACTGCCAAGGCGACAATTTCCTTCGGTTGATACTTACCGCACCTGCTAGATGGTCATGGACATGCTGAAACCAAATACGACACGTAAATCCGACTATAAAATAAGTAATCCCAAACAACGCTGTAATTTTCAACCTAAAAGGTATATTAGAACATAACCAAAAACAATCATAAATTGTGAAATAGAGTACTATCACCCTAATAATCGTCTTACCGCAACAGGTCCTAGGCTGGTAAGCTGTCGACCAATAGAACCATCTAAGTTACCATACCCTTCCGACAACACAATAGCGATTATCCCATCATCCTCAACACCTTGTTGACTATATCAATGAAGCCAAGATGGAACATTCATCGACAATCGGTAAATGATCTGATCATGATCGAAACCTGATTATTTATGAATCTACACAACCAAAAAGAAAATTAAATCAAAATGGGTGGAGCATTTATTTAATAAGCCTAGTCTCATAAAGCTCAAATAAACACACAATGAACTAAATCACATAAAAATCAAAAATAATAATAACAATAAAAACCCACGACAATTTGTATCAAAAAATCTATGAATCTTGGCTTCCACTCTCACCACTGTAAATACTTCTTGAAAAGCATTTGAAGAATTGATGGAAGAAGATTGAATATGTTCATTACCGGATTGCTTACTAAAATTGACCTCAATTTGCAAACTCTAGATTCTGAACAACAAACTTACCAGGAACATAAACTTGAACACTTCCATCTTCCGATTGACTGGTTCCAGTCAGGACTTCTTTCGACCATCCATCGGTCCAATATGCGTCCACCGGAGAACAGGGGTAAAAACATCTGTTGAATCCTGAAGAAAAAAAATAACACCCAGAAAATCAAAGGCTAACACTCATGTTTGATAACCTGATTTTCAGTGTGTGTGTGTGTGTGATTGAGAGAGAGACGATCAGAGAACGGGAGAGAGAGCTTGGGAGACGTCCGGTGAGTTTGCAGTTAATTCGTGAAGCTTCTGGGGATTTGGGTTTTTAGGTTTGGTATAATAAGAGGGAAAGAGTGAGGCGGTGATGATTTAATCCGGGTAACGACGTCGTTTGAAAATTGTCGTTTTACCCTTTAACTTTGGCACCAAATTGTCGTTTCATCAGTTTTTTTCAAAGCCCAAAACGGTGTCGTTTCTTACGAGGATTAAGAAATATAATAATATAATCAAATTTATTATATTAACCTCACTTGAGATTATTATTAAAAGTTCTAAAGAAGCTTTAAATTAATTTATTAAAAGTAAAATTGACTTTTGTTCAAAAAGTAATAAAGAAAAAACTATAATGATGATATTTTTTCTTAAACTGTGTGTTTTTTGTATGTGGATAATTGTTTTAAGACGGAGAGAGTAATTGTTTAAGTGATAGTTCAAATGTACAAAATAAGAAACATGACATAGATCAAATAACCTGTTAATTTTGAGAAACATGTTGATTGTACAATTTTAATCATTTTTTGTATTTAAAAATTGACTAAAATAAGCTACTTAAGTATTTGTACGATTTTATTTCATTTTCCCTTAAAATAAAGTTAAGTACCTTAATTAGAAAATGAAAGTAAAGTAGGTATCTTTTTATGCGTTTAACGCTCTATAGTAGTGAAAACTGTCCGGAAAGTGCAACAAAATCACTCCAACTCAATCATTATAACAGTATTTGAGATTCCAAAAACTGAAAGCAGACATATCATGTTATATGTGATCATGAATCTCTTAGAATATAGTCAAAAATAAATAAAAGGACACGCTATGGTATGAGTAAAAGAACAGACTTGTATAGACGACTTAGACTTGGTATAGACGACGACTTAGACCCGCTTGTCACATGTTTCTTATGAGGCAAGTTAACCTATAAAATATCTGCTTACAGCTGCGAATATTGGAGACTGGTTAAATTAAAGTTGTAGTTATTATCATATACGTTACAGGACTTTAACCAATTAACCTAAGCACATTTATGCTACGGATAACTACATATGCAAACACACATGACTAAATACTATTGATTTTAAAGACGCCATTTCAATCGTAATCTAAGAAACTCAAATACTTATTCACAAATTGTGTGCAGATAGAAGACTAAGAAACATAAATAGTTTTGCGTAACTCATGTTCACAAACGCAACCGAAAACTTGTAAGCTAATATTTAACTATTTAAGTGATAGTAACATGATTGTGTAAAAAAACTTGTACTCCGTAATACTTTATATGGGGAATTGCATATATAATTTTTCAAAGCCTCATAATTACATGTATATATCCCATGTATATATCCAATTAAAATTTATAATTGCATATATATCTTTATAAAACCTTAAATTATATATATATCAAACCAAAACTCATAATCGTATATATCCTTCCAAATCCTTAAAATTGTCGTATATATCCAAATGATTATTTTAATAAAAAAAAAAGTCTAATAATTATAATTGATAATAAAATGACGACTATAACCTTTTTTCTTATTTTTTTTTACAACTAAAAAATATCTTTTTATTAGCTTGAATTTTATTATGTCATTTGATCTATATATATATGAGTTTACGTTTATATGGAACAATGGATGGTTCAGTTGATATTCTTATTTAAGATTAAATCGATAATCTAACAAGGTTGAGTCGCCGAACATGGTTGCTCTTTCTTTTCTTTAAAAATGGTTTAAAGATATTTTGTAATTGTTAAAAAAATAATAAAAAATTAAAAATAATAATAATTTAATAAGTATAAAGGTATAATCGTTATTTTATATATCAATTATAATTTAATATATAAAATAACGACTACACATAATTGAAATATAAAATAAGGATTATGTTAGCTTTAATAATAATTAATAGAAAGTGATGGTCATTCACGTTTAGGAACTTTGTAACGTGTGTTAGATATTGTAATAGAATAGTCAATGGGCTCGTGGATTGGGCTAAGCTAATTGGTTATTAGTTATGTTCAGCTAGCTTTATATAAGTTGTAATCCAATCCAAGCCCAAACCGAGCCCATGGCCAAGCCCATTAGGGCATTTTACTTTAAGTATAAATACACCTCAAATGTGTCATTTGAGGTGTGTGCTTGAGTGTGTAAGTGTGTGTTTTTCTTTGGAATAACGTTATTTTGTTTTCATCTTTTTCTCTCTAGTAACATACGCCTCATACATCTCTTGTACCACCAATCCGTGCTTCAATATTCGTGTGTTAAGGTTGTGTAACGTGATAAGGTTGATAAAAGCAAGGTCCTACAATTGGTATCAATCCACCTACAAATGGTTTAGGAGTGTTTGTGTTTCGTTTTTTGTTAAAACTTTACTTAAAAGTTTCGTTTTTTACATAAAAACGTGAGCTTTTTGCTTAAAGTTTTGATTTTTACGTGTTTTTTAGGTTAAAGTTGTTGTTTTTATTGATCCTTAAGTGTTTTAGAAGAAGTTTGTGCAAAAGAAATCATTTGGAATCGTGTTTTTGGGTGAAAAATCGTGTTTTGCAACATTCTAGGCTGTTTACGAATAAGGAAAGTCAAAACCCTTATTTTACGAGTAAGGTTTACGAATAAGCAACTGGTGAAAATTCTTCGTGCAACAACGATTACTCAGTACTTCCCTCACTTGGATAAGTTTGTGGAATACTTCGACATGTGAAATCTCGCTAGCTTGGACAAGTTAGTAAGATACGATTCATTGTTACGAGTAAGCAAGTTTTTACGAATAAGATTCCATTCTTACGCGTAAGCATCTTCTGAATAAGACAAAATCTTACGAGTAACTACTATCTTTCTGAATAAGAACAACATCTTACTAGTAAGATATACCTTCGAATAAGAACTATTTCTTACGCGTAAAGACTACATTTCTGAATAAGACCAAATTCTTACGAGTAAGGACTGTTTTTACGAATAAGACCCAATTCTTACGAGTAAGAACTGTTTTTACGAATAAGATTCTTATCTTACGAGTAAGGACTAAGTTTACGACTAAGAACCCAACTTTACGACTAAGGATTTACGACTTTGGACACGATTTTCAACAAAACTTCAAACGGCCATAACTTTTGAACCGTAACTCCGTTTTCAGCGTTCTACCCATCAAAACGACCGTGAGAACGAGGAGAATGACACGCTGAATGAAATTTTGAGGCCTAGAAACAATCCAAACAGAATTTATTAAGGTTTTTAAGTTTTCAAACCAAATTTTCACTACAACAACCTAGTTTAATCCTCATCAAACACAACTCCTTTATCGTTGAATCGATCCTATATCAACTTTATCACGATTCCTTCATCAATGGCAACTCAACACAACATTCATGCGGGCGGTCTTGAAAACCGTCCTCTATCTTTGGAAAAAGGTGGATATCTTCAATGGACAAGTCGTATGCTCCGCTACATCAAAACTAAACCTAATGGAAAACTCATGATTCAATCCATTATGAATGGACCCTTCAAGCCACGACAAATCCAAGACCCTGGAGATCCTAATGCAACGCCTCCTGTTCCACCATCTTTTCGTGATCAAACAAAAGAAGAATACAATGAAGAAGATAAGAAGCAGATCGAACCAGATGACATGACAATACACATCGTCCAACTTGGATTACCAAGAAAAATCTTTGCTGCTGTAGATAGCTGTGAAACTGCGTACGATATGTGGGGACGTGTTAGACGGTTATGTTATGGAACAAAAATTGGACAACAAGACATGGAGAACAAGCTGCTAACTGAATGAGAGAAGTTTACATCAACTCCAGGAGAATCCATTGAATCCTACTATGGAAGGTTTTGCACTTTGATGAATGAGCTTATCAGAAATAAGTTGACACCCAAAACTATCGTGAGCAACATCAAATTCATCAACAATCGTCAAGAAGAATGGGGACGCTATGTTACTATTGTCAACCAAACAAAGGACTTACATCAGGTAAACTTTGATCAACTCTACGATTTTCTGAAACAAAACCAAGCTGAAGCCAACGAAGTAAGAAAAGAAAGATTGGCAAAGAATCATGATCCCTTGGCACTAATTGCAAAGTCGCCATCTCTAGTGAGCACACAACAACAACCCTCGTCATCTTCCACTAACAACAACTTGCAGCAATACATTCCATAACCACAAGTCGTTATCCTCAACAACAATTCTATCCACCGAACAACAAGTCATTCAACAACAACAATATCCACAATACCAGGAACCAGGAATCACCGACCTTGAAGCTGAACAAACTGGGGCTTTGTCAAATGCATTTGCGTATTTGACTAAAGTATTCAAAGGACGCTATTCCACACCAACTAACAACAACCAAAGGATTTGATCAAACACTCGCAATAGACAAATTGCACAGTCGGGCTTGAATATGGGTCAACAAGGACAAATGGTTGGAGTTATTGGGAATCAAAGGGATATGCTACTGGATTTCACATGGGTAATCAGGCTGTTCCGTATCGTGGTAATCGGATGGGTCGAATGTTGGCAATCGGATGGGTCGAATGTTGGGAATAGAACGATGGGTAATCCGAATGGGAATGTTGCGGCCCGATCGTTGGGAATTATGAAAATGTGAATCGGGGTAATCGGGTTACGTGTTACAAGTGTCAAGGAGTGGGTCACATTGCAAGGAATTGCCCTATTAATCCGAAAAAGAAGGATTCAGCGTATCTTCAAAAAGCATTGTTGTTGGTACAAAAGGTCAAGCGGGGATGCGATTGAGTCTTGAGTAACATGACTTTATAGCTATTATGGATGAAATTGAAGACCGAGAGGATATCAATGCGAATTGCATCTTTATGGAAAATCTTGAGGAGGCTAAGTACGACACCGATTCGACACACCTCCATTTATGACGCCAACGCACTCTCTCGAGGTACCAATCATTGATCCATGCTATAACAATGTCATATTTGATGTGTTTCTTGATGCGTGTCTGAAGCTGCGTTCAGGTCAAAGGAACTTCCTTTTTAGAGCAAGTTTTTCAATCACCTAGGCGGTGAACCTAATTGTTGTAGTGTAGTATTGAGTAAGCCTCGTGGATTGATATCGTTCTCAGGAGAATTGGAATGCTAGCAAGAAATGTATTACGCTAAGGTGGGGTTGAGGATGATTCTTTTTATCTTTTTTAGTTTTAAGAAAGCTAAGGAAAATATCTCGGGGCAATTGGTTTGGGGGGTGGTATTTTGTAAGCTCCCGGAAAATTTCAATGTACTTAACGCTTTAATCAGAAATTAAGCACGATCTATTTCGTCATGAAATTTTCTAAACATCACATTTGCATATCATTTGGCATAAGCATGATCAACGCAGCTTGAGCATTCATAAATATACCGTTGTGATCAGAATAAAATTCCCCACGATCTTGATAACCTTAAAATACGTAACGAGTGCGTAAAAATTTGTAAAAATACGAATTTAATTATAATAAAAATATATTAAAATTCGTATTAGGCCTCGGAACTCATTGGACTTTTCACCACTCGAACCCAACTCGTTAATGGGCCTTATAACCGGATCAAACTCACATCAATTTTTATTGGGCCTCGCTAAGCTAACCTAAGCCCAACACCCTTGAAAAACCATTTCGGGCCTAACCTTGGTACCCGAATAAACAAAGAGCCCAACCTACCCATATTATTTTGCTTTGAGCCTCGTTCACCACCCCTAGCCCATGATGATGTAATAGAAAACTTGTAGTTAATATTTTTGTGTGTTTCTTTCTTTGTAACCGAACATGAAACGAAACCAAACTAGCCAAGAGCAACCAAACTAAAACTTGAAACATAAAACTCTTATCTTGGATCCTAAGAGCCTCGTGTAGGATAATGAAGGGGACAAAACCCATGGCTAGCCACCCTAAACAAATATTTAAATACCCTAATGTCCCTTGACCACTCTTTATGTTAGGTTCCCATTTATGTAACACAAGCATCAATAAGTAGAAATGAGATAGAAAGTGATCAGATGAACACTTAACACAAACACACGAATATATGAAGAAAGTTTAGGCGTAAGTTTTGTGATAAAATGAACAACCAACCCCCAAATGGGAGTTTACAAGATTATTTATAGGGAGGGAACTAGGGCAACACACAAGTTCCCTTCCTTTCTTTATTGGGCTTTTGCATAGGCTCATGGGCTTTCTACATGAGCCTAGCCTTAATTACAATCATAAAAGCCTAATTAAGCTAACTATTACATATTAATTACTAACACTTGTAATCTAGTTTAGGAGTTATTCCAACAATCTCCCCTAAGTGTTGGTGATTAATAATTGAAGTGATCTTTAAACGTTGTAGGTGCTGATGTAATAGTAGCTTCGACGTCTTCTGACATTCTTCTTTCTTGTGAGAAGAATTTTCTTGATTCCAACAATCTCCCTAGTGTAGGGATCTTGTTTACTTTGAAGTTTTTCAGTTTTGACCTCTTTATTTTCTTTGTTCTTTGATCTTTGTTCTTTGTGGTGGAAGTGATAGTATGTTGTGGTATCTGCATCAGGTCCGCTTCATTGCTCCAGTGTCTCCACGTCTTTCTCCAACATGCTCACACGCTCTTTAACGTTGAATTTCAGTACTGATGTAGTTCTCTTAGTCTTTAAACTTTGTAGATTCTTTGACTTTGATGAAGAATCATTCTGACTTTGTGTTGCCTTTTGAGAGAACTTCAATTAGTGTTGTTGTTGGTATGAGCATGTGAAGAATCTGCACGATCTTTTCCTCCCGCGAGCATCCATAAGAAGAAAACATAAAACATGGGTTAGAAATAATCCAGTCGCTTACAAGTTTGAACTTGAGTGTGTTAACAACATAGTGTGAAAACACGTCTCTAATTCTCACAAAGGTCGTTCTGAACCTGGATTCCCACAAGTGAGATAACGCGATGTATCAAGTACACCTCTGATTCGGGTGAGTCGTTGAGGTACACCAAGCATCACCCCACGATTGTAGACCGTTTGAGACACACTAAGCGTAACCCATAAGGAGTTACCGAAGTGACTCTTGTCGGTTGTTTGATGTTGACCACGGCGGAGTTTCCATTCAATCACCGAGGATCACATGTGAACCTCTCATAAATGTTCTCGACATTGCTAAGATCATGTAGGACTCGATAAGGTATCACTTGCGTCCTTAATGTTGAGCGACAAGTGATGAAATGTCAAGTGTACCTAAGAGATCTTTTGATGAATCTCGTAGCTCTAGACTCAATAGTGCGCTTTGGTTTTCTGGCGGAGACTAAGGAGAGGTCTCCTTCTTCAATACTAGCAATCTCTAATAGAAAGCCGATAGTTTACGTAGGGTTCCCTGTGAGAATGAAACAAGCTTCGTTGAGAGAAACTTGAGTGGCTAAGAAGGTTTAGTGCATGCGTCCTTTGGGTCCATGACGACTTTAATCTTCAATACGGTGTCATCAAGTGACAACCAGTAGCATATGAATTGAACCCGGTGTCTGCCCGAAGTTGAATAATCTGGAGGGCTATTTCTTTTCACCCTTTTCATTACTTTTGTTTTTAATTCTTCAACTCCTTCAATCTCCGATTCTCATTTTCTCCCCTTTTTTTTTAATCATACCTAAGGACTTCTAATTCTAACTATTGGTGGTGTCATTGGGTAGATCCCTCCGGCTCTGGCGGATCATAGGACGGTTATTCCTAACCTTAGTCACCTTATAACTCCATGACTAACCTATGTTGTCGTAAACCATTTTCATGAAAATCTCTCAAAGTGGTTATGAATAAAATCATTTAGTACCACTGTGAGAGTTTTGTATTTTGCAGAAATACTCCCCCCTCCACACGTGCTTAAGTATTTTGTCAGAAATCTGCACGGTGAGAGAAGAGCGCACACTTTTGAATTGATCAACTCAAGATAGACAATTCCCCGCGAGACACGGTTACGTTGCATAGTTGAAGAGTTACATTGTCAGCTTTTAGGTGACAACTAGCTCTAATAACTACCTTGAAGGTGTGGACAAACCTCGAAAGGTTGTCAAACCCGTCAAAGTTCATGTCTACCAAGAGTTTCTCGAATGGTACATTCTACTAGGACAAGTCCTTTGCGAGACACGTTTACATCACTAGCGAACAAGCTTGAAATTATTACCCGTCCTGGACAAGTCTTTTCGAGTTACTAACATTTAAGATCTCATCAAATCATTGGTTAAGTCTTTTTAGCACGACGATTCATTAGCAATTCACAACATATTTCTTATCACATAATTTTCTCCCCCTAAAAAATGGCATATAAATGTTATTTTTGACGAAATTTTGATATCGAATATGTCCATTTCGAGTTTTGTGGGAAGATTACCACGAAGAAAAATTTTGTGAACAAAGTTTTTAATCAAATACTCCCCCTCAACAAGTGATATTAACTTTTGAGGTTTTGAAAATCATAAGGGGAAGTACTTGTTCTTTTGAGCAAAACTTTGAAAGTGAAAGTTTTGATTAGTTGATAACATCAAATAGTCCTGAATATTAAGTGTCAATTTCCCCCGTTAATGCTCGTTATTTATATGGATTTACGCTTGTTTTCCATTATTTTACACTTTCAGGTAAATTGCGAGCATTGGAGCTAAAGAGACGCGGAAATGGAAACATTACTAAAGATTTATCACAGTATGCTTATTTTGAAGAAGTTACGTCATAACTCGTCTCTCACATTACGCCGTAACTATTGCGTGACCCAGAAGTCCAACTTATCAAGAGGTTATGGCGTAACTCTTCTCAAAGGTTACGACGTAACTCCATTAGGTCAAAAGAGGTTCCACGCTGCTGATACTTACGCCGTAACTATTGCATCACTTACGACGTAACCGAGTTTATTGAAGACTACGGCGTAACCACTAATAAGGTTACGCCGTAACTAGCGGATCTAGTGCATTTACGAAGAAATAGAAGGTTACTGGCGTAACTCCTATATTGGTTACGTAGTAACCCGGACACCGCCTATAAATACCCCACAAATTCGCATTTTATATCATCTCTTCTCCTCCCTCCAAGGGGCGATTGGGCAAAGCATCCCATTCCACACACAATACTACGAGAACATGGGAAAATACTCAAGGAAGGTCTAGGGAAGCATACGGAGCTATTTCCAAGGAGAAGTCACACCATTACGATAAGCTTTAGCGTTTATTATTTCTTTTACTTTCAATTCATGTATTTAGTACATTTGAATATTGAATTGATGTGCATGATTAATATGACTAAGCACCCTTTGGTGCTAGCCTAGTTATGATTCCTTAATTGTTTTGTTTGCGTTTACCTTTACTTCCGTTCAATTATTTCTAAGTGTATGCATGCATAGTTCTTTGGTAGTCACCCCGGTTCGGTATTTTTGAATGGCGGTGAGGCCAATTGCCTAGGAGATATGACCAGTGACCTAGGTGAGCGGATGAGACGGGAAGGGTAAGATATGACCAACCGACGACCCTTTCTACTTGTGCGATTTGACCAACCGATCACCTATCGTTTGGATGAACTTAAGAATTAGGAGGTGTAGTGTCTAAGTTTCTAACGGCCGAGCACTCACTATTTAGAATCTAGCATGTAGCGGTACTTAATGACTCGACTTAGGGACCGGGAACAACAGGACTTATGACGGTGCGCTTGATTTCTCCTGTGGTGGCATCTTTCTTTGATAGGTTAGGCGAATTGACCAAATGTTGTCCTCTCGAATTTGACCCCACCAAGTAATTGGAAGTAGGTAGACGTAGACATAACTAGTTAGGAGGATTAACTAGGTTAGCACCACTATTCCTCTATTGATTTCCTTTCTACCATTTAATTACTTTTATATTCTGCATTAGTAGTTTAATTAATTAAAACCCTATCAAACCATTTATATTCGTGACAATTAGACTTAGTAATTATCCGACACACATGGCTCTTGGGACGACATCGGCTTTACCATTTACTACACTACACACGACCGGGTACTTTGCCTGTTAGTGCTTTAGGGTGACCATAGGTATAGCGAGACACTATAAATATTAAGACATGGTCAAGAAAAAACGCATCATTAGTTTTACTCAAAAGTAAGAAGCTTTCGCTCCTTTTATAGGATTGTGGCAATGGCGCACCACGTGGTCCTTTCATTACAAGTACAGGTTGTACATCGTTATGTGTACACAAGCCATTGTCGATATAAATCACACATCCAAATAATGATAAGAGAAACATATCAAGGGGTACCAAGAGTATCAGGTAGTCCGGCAATAACACCATGAGTGTGTTCTGGACGTTGGTAGCCTGTGAGAGATATGCTTGGATGAACACCTACGAAACTCTCCAACGTTCTTATCTGATCCCGTCTGAACAACCTTTCATCAATCCGAGTGATGATCTTCTTCACATCCCTCCTATCCCTCGAATTCCATCTCTTCGGTGACCCTATGCCGTCATGGATCTACTTTAACCTGTATGCTAACCCGTCCCGAACCTTCTTTAATGTGTGATCCCCAAACTTATGAATCTCTTTGCACGCCATGAAGCAATTATGGTGTAGTTCACTATGGTAGACTACTCCAAATGGTTTCCTGATGAGGGTGTACTGAGCAAGTTGGTTTATGTCGGGAAGGTCTAGCTGTGCTTTTGTGAGATTAACACGCTTCTGATACGATTCCACGACAAGTTGAATATCTTCTACACGTTCTTGGATCACGATACTTCGGATGAATATGAGCAATGACTTGATGTATTCGCGTTGGATACTTGTAGAGAATTTTCGCATTCGTCCTTTGATTCCTCCCGAACTAGCTAACTTTATTTCCAGCCACTTGTGAATGGTCGATACTAAAAGCTAGAGGCCGGGAGAAAATGCAAGTTTACCAAGGATTAAAATGTCCTTGGATCGTTTATGTCTGGTGAGGCGTGATATTCCACATACAATGACTTGTGAATCTTTGAAATGATATAGAATGTACAAAAACAGAATCGATTGACTAACACTATGAATAGTAATAGCTCATCACGGCTATGTCAAATAAAAACGCATAATCGAAGCCTAAAAGCGATTATAACTATAGTAGGGATTTGCATGTCTTAGCGACTTAAATGCAAATTAAAAGTTAAAATCTATTAAATAAACGCTATCACTATTTTTACGGATCGATGAGCGTTTATTTGATTTTATAAAATAAAATCACTTAAATAAACTATCTTAACTAAAACGTAAACTCAAATTACCTAAAAGCGTTACTTAAAGCGAAAACGAGCGTTATTTACAAAATGATTTGGGAGTAAACAAAACGTAAAATTTATGAAATAAAAGGCCTACGAATGTAAAACTAATTTTATTACATACTATATGATAAAAGAAAATTTTAGAAAAAGATTTATATTTTTAGACTTTTATATTTTTATTATGATTTAAATACTATAAAACACTAATTAATTTATTAAAATATTAAAACTAATTAGAAAAATCAAAAATCATAGAAACTACTTTACACTATGGGAATCTAAGAAAATGGAAACGTGGTGGTTGCCTTGTAAAATAAGCTCTAAATAAGCTAAAAGAGCTTATGGCAAAAAGCCAAACACCCTTATGTATTAGATTATGCAAGCTATGACAAGAAAGACCAAGGCGCTTATGGTTACTGGTACCCCACTATCATTCTAAAAGGGTGGAGGTCTCGGGTTCGAACTGCCTCCACCCTTTTGCAAAACATTTATTTTTTGATTTTTCTTTTTGCAAAACTTTATAACAACTAAAAATAAGCAACTTTAATAAAACCAACTTTTTCAAAACTTAGAAATAAGCTCTGGGAGCTTATTTCCATAACAGAATATTTATTAAGCCTAAAGCTTCTTTATATAAGCTAGCACTAGTTGTTAAAGCTATTTTGGGCTTTTCCGATTTTAGGACTAGTATTTATACAAGTTTATTGAAAATAAAACTTTACAAGCTTTAAAATAAGAACATTAAGAAGCTTATGAGTCCAACAGCTAAGCTTATGGCTTGACTGTTGGAACTCAAGCTAGTAATAAGCTTGAAAATAAGCTATACTGATTAAGACAAAAGGTAAACTATGCTAAATACAAGTCCAATATATCAATATAAGCAGAAAATTGACGAAATGGTGTGAGCTTATGGTTTAGACAATCAAGCTTTTGGCTTGACTTGGATGGAATTGAGGCCTCTAAAGCTGTAACAAGCTCCACACAGAAATAAAAGGGAAAATATATGCATACAAGTAATATGAACAAGTATAGACAAGCTAATGCACCGATTTTCACCTATAAGCTAGTAATAAGCTAATAAGCTATTTCAATACACTGCAGCACCAAACACCCCGCTACTATTTGTAATGGCCATTTAAGTCGATAGAATAAGCTTGAAATGCCAAAATGAAACTTGAAATAGCAATATGGGTTGGTTGGGTTTCCAAAAAGCTAAAAATCAACATGTGAGGTTCACGGATGAGCTTAATAGAAGCTTATGAAAATGCTATTATTTCACCGAATTCTCGGTGAATCCGAGAAATGGGACAACCAAAAAGCTTATTGCGCCTTGCTAACAAGTCGCAAAATCTAATTTAATCTTGGATCAAGAAGTTGAGTAGATAAGCTTTACAAGAAGCTAATTTACATAAGTTGGGACCCACCGAGTAGCTTTTATTCGCTTATGAAGTAGGCTAAATTTCACCGAGTTTAAGTGTTTTCAGTGAAATGGTGATAAGTACTAGCTTATTGCGGACCTTATTAATAAGTCGCAATGTGAAAATTAGGTACTAGATCATTAAGTTGGGTAGATCGACTTTACAAAGACTAAACTACACAAGCTCATGACCATAAATGAGCTTATTAGAGCTATAGGTAATGGTGCAAGTCCAAACAGTTGAATTTGTTGTGAGTGGGCAAACTATAAGCTCTAAAGACTTATCAAATAAGCTCATAAGAGCTCAACTTATATTGAGATGGACTGCTGGCTTTTGAAAAGCCAGAGTCACAAGCTCAAGCTTATGAAGGAGCTTTTCATGAGCTATGAAACAACTCACCTCCACCGCTTGCTTCAAAGGGAGGGTAAGATGGAACAAAATGTGAGAGTGATTAAGCTATGCAATTAAGCTAACAACCGAGAAATAATCATACATATAACAAAAAGGCCACAAAGGCAACACATAGAAGCAAAATCACAAGTTAGGGTCAACTTCACAAGCTTTTGCAAGCTTGTGAACTTGACACCTAACTGTGGTGCAGGCATCATTTGTGAGCATGTACCTAAAATAAGACTAAAAATAAGCTACTAAAAAGTCGAGAAATGACAAACTATTATTTTGTAATTTTCTTTAGCAACCAAACTAGAATAACCTAAGAGATTTTAAGCTAAAACACGTATTAAACACATAGTAAAAGATCTATTTTAATCAAAACCACCCAAATGAAAATATTGACTTTTTACAAAACTCTAAAGTTGACTAAGTTGAATTTAAATCTTAAACTACTACTTAAACATGTTATATTAAGGTATAAGAACACTGAATTAAGCTAACTTATCAACTTTTAAGCTAATATTATGAACATGGACTTGAAAACTAAAAGCAGACAAGAATTTAGAAAGGATTAAAACCATTTTGATTTTAGACTAAATAAGGACTAAATTATATGACTACATCGAACTATAATACACTAAAGTGATAGAAAACAATGACAAACAACAACAAACATACACTTTGGAATGTCGGTTATTCAATGAGTCCCAAACAAACCTTTGATTTTCACTTGTCAAATGAACTTCAAGGTTTTCAATGAATCTGAGTATAAACCGACTTCCAAACATAATATTATCACATAAGTAGATCATTTAAGCATAAAACTTCAAGAACTCAATCAAGAAACACATATTTGTCAAATTTGCAATCCAACCGAGTTATTTCAATTCTAGGCTCAAGTGATTCTAAATAAACAAACTTCTAATATTAAGCTTAAATAACGATAAATAATCACACGAAACATGAAAACATAGAAATCAAAGCATGAAAAGTAGTAAAACAAGAACTTGTAAAATGATAAAATGGAACTCACAAGTGATCAAGGTAAAACGAGTACCAAGGACTAGAAACCACTCCTAGCTTATTGTCAAGAAGCTAGGAACGAAAAACCATCCATTAGCTTCCATTACCCAGGCTGCCACTTGACTACGATTGACTTTCATTGACTTATTTTGATTTTTAGTACTTTTCTCGAATTTAAAAGCGAAATGCTTTTAATGAACCTAAAAGCTTAATGAGCTTTTGTCGAAGCTTATGAGAGCTATAGAATCCACTAAACAACTAATTAACTTGAAATTAAAGAAAAGGAAAAATTAAAGGAAAATAAGCAAAATCATGAAACTGAAATTAACTTGAAATTAAAATGGAAAGAACATTTCATTACACTAATTTAAAGTAAATTACAACATTTGAAAGCTTAAAAGACATTTTTCACTAGGAAAGCAATAAAAACTATAACTATGTGACTAAGGCTTGAGGCCAAAGTAGTTTCTTCTCAGTCTTTCTTCTCTTTTATACTTGAAAATTGCTCCACGTGTCTTCTTAAGCAAATCCCACCTCTTTGATTGTCCAATGGTTGAGTTTTGAGCTTTATCTCATTTTGGCGGAAATGTGGAACTTGACTGCTGACTTGATCGCAACTAGGAGGGGTGGGTTTGTAGGGTTGATGATGAGTGGATTGAAAGGTGTTTGGGATAAGGTGATGGGATGGAGGTGGAGTTGCAGAGGTTTTGCAGTGCCAGTGGGGAGGAAGAAGGAGGTGGCGCGTTATCGGTTGTTTGACTATTTTGACCAAGGTTCAAAGCAGGAAGGGTCCAAAGGAGTTAATGACGTGGTCACAAGGTGTTGGCGGGGGTCTAAATGCATTTTGACAAGGCTTAGGTTTTAATAATTCAAGGACTAAACTTGCAAATGATAAGACCAAGGACCAAACCTGTAATTTTCCAAACTTGCTTCAAGGGACCATTATTGACAAGCTTTGAAAGTTTAGGGACCTAACTTGTCATTATTTGAAAGTTAAGGGACCTAAGTTGTCATTTTGAAAGTTAAAGGACCATAGTTGTAAATTTGTAAATTTAATTCTCAAGGACCAGTTTTGACAACTTAAGAATCCTAGGGACTCAAAATGATATTTCTCTTTATTTGGTTTTACGAGGACTGCTTTTTGACAAGTTTTGAAACTTGGGGACTAAAACGCCAATTATGCAAACTTGATACGTTTTCACCGATTTTGATGTTTTTGCATTTAAAACATATAAAACACTTGTTTGTGATATTTTTATCATTTTGATGCGTTCCGAGTGTTTTCAGATGTTTTTGCAGTTTAAACAGTACAAAAATGATGAGTATTTAGACACTCATCATCCTTGTACCTTGGCAAGATACATATCTTCAATGTCATTTAGAGACAATCTCGGAAAATCCGCTTCTGAAAAGTCATATTCCTCTTCGTCTTGTCGTTTGACCACTATTTTCTTTAGGAATGTGTAGTCCCACTTTGACGACAGGGTAACATGCTGAATTGCAACGATCCGTTTGTCATTGAACACTTCCTTTTTCGACCTAAGAACCTGGCAGCTCCTGTAGTAGATTCTTTGTCGTTCTGGCCAATGATGAATCCCATACGGTGCATCGAGGTCATACTTTTCCACTTTGTCAGCAAACATGTGTGTGGCTTCTTCCTCGATGGCTATATTATTAGAGTAGATTGTCACGGAAAGGAAGGGTGAGTGATGTAGCGTATTTCATGGAGACATCGCTACCGTGTAGAAGGAATTCCAAGTCGTTGTTGAAGAAATAGCGGTAGGGAATCTTAGGTTGATCCGGTCGGCCAATGGTAGGTAGAGGTTTGGTCCAATCAGTGTAGTATGGAGCTTTTTCTGATCTGGTGAAGTCAATGTTTAATTCAGGATTGAGCCAATCAATGTTGTTAGACATGGCTCGTGCTATGTTGTCGAGATGATATTCGACTTCAATGGCACTATCTGAGCTGTCCTTAAGTAGTTGAAAGGCGTCGTTCTTGATTCGCCTCAACTCTGCTTTAGTCATTTTCTTCACTTTGAAATTTTATTGTATAAGCTTCACATGCTCCATTGTGCGACCATCTACCGGTTCTTGACCTTCCGGTAACTGAGGTGTAGCATCAACAAGTTTAGAGAACCAGTCATACTCTTCAGTGTCATCATAATCTAGCCATGACACAACATTGGTCTTTGTCTTCTTCTTTGCTTTGATGATAACCTGGTTTCTTTGTTGATGTAGAAGAAGTAGGTTGTTATTGGGGCTCGGAATTTCTTCATCGTCACCACCAATGTATTCAAAGTGATCACCGTTTTCTCTGTTTGTGGTGGTGACTCGAGTCCCGAGGTTTATCTTTGCGGAGAACGTGGTGGAGATCTTCTAGCGGTGGAGGTCCTTTGGGGTGGTGGAGGCATAGAAGATGAATCATCATTTTTTGTTAGGAATTAGAAATTCCATAGTGAAGAGTCGGTCACCCCAAATATAATCTAGCATAAGTTAGCTCGTAGACATATCGTTATTTACTTGTTTAGTAGTTAGTTATTAGCTTAGTTTAGCTTAGTGCATCACCGTGGAGGAAGGACGGGTCTTTACCCATCAGATGCACGATCCACGATCCGAAGGAGGACGTGTAGTATGTAACTATAAATACCTCTACCTCCCAAGGTAGAGGTTGGACCTTCACTCAATCTAACCTTCTTTCTTTTGTTTACGTTTCTCTCTAGAAAGGCTCCCATCTTCCACTTTCTCTCTCTAAACTCTTGCATAATTCGACCTTACATGTAATTGTTTATGTGTTTATGAAAACCAATATCTAACAATTGGTATCAAGAGCCATGGTTTGATCACTCATCTTTCATGTTCTTGGATTTCTAGTGGTTTTCATAAGGTTTTTGGGTTTGAATAAGTTTAGAGAAGTTTGCATCATTTGGATCATTTCTAGTGTTAAAGTTTGGATTTTGATTGTACTTTTGTGTTCAGAATCATTATAACTGTTTAGGTTTTGATTTGGAAGGCTTGAATCACCGTGGTTGGGTTGTTTTTGGATTAAAAAGTGACGTTTTTTGAATAATTTTTGGAAGCGAGTTGAGTCACGAAGTGCATTTCTTGCATGCGAGTTGTCTTGCCTTGGAAGCGAGTTGTCAACTTAAGCCAGTTGTCGTTTAAGCGAGTTTCCTGGGAAGCGAGTTGTCATCTTAAGCGAGTTTCCTGGGAAGCGAGTTGTCAGCTTAAGCGAGTTGTCGTTTAAGCGAGTTTCCTGGGAAGCGAGATGTCAGTTTAAGCGAGTTGCCTGGGAAGCGAGTTGTCAGCTTATGCGAGTTGTCATCTAAGCGAGTTGTGCCTTAAGAGAGTTTTCTTAAATGCGAGTTGTACGCTAAGCGATTTGCCGATTCGATCGTGAAACAGGGGTATATATAAAGAATTAGGGAATATCACAAACTCAACCATAACACCAACTTATTTTCACTTCCTTGTCATCTTCTAGTTCCTTTACTACATTCTACTTCTCACTATCTTACGGTTTGGTCTTGATTTTAGTAAAATCCGCGAAGATTCTATTTCTCGGTTTAAATCACAGACTTGTAAAATCCGTGTACACATCAACATCATGTCTTACACTCATGATTCGGTGATTTGTAAGTATTTAAAGCGTATGATGTTGAGACAACCATGAGAATATTAGCTATCTTGAGCAGTTCTGAGATGATGGAATCAATCAATGATGATTTGAGTTCTTCATGCTCGAGTTCAATGAGAAAGATTTGCACTGTTCGTGCTACGAGAATGCCATGAAAAGGAAAGCGACATTGAACCTTATCAACAACTTCACTCTCACCTCATGTTACTTCTACCCACATCAATGGAGCGAACATGTATTGCCCTCTTCCGTCGGGACTTATTCACATTAATGGGAACTTTCTTTGTTAAACCTAGAGCAATTAGAGCTACAACTTGACAAGAGAAGGTTCAAAAGGATAGTTCAGTCTTGCACTTCAAGTGATCTACAAACATTTTCGGTCATTCATTAGAAGGAATTCACATTAGATTATGATCAAGACATGGTGAAATGTATTTCAAGAGACACACTTTGGAATGGAAATTTGCGTGTTCATAGAGACACTTATCCATCTCATGGATAATGTGGAAAAGTATATTGAGGAAGTTACTCGAAAGATGAAAAATGGATGAGAGTGCAGTGCGGTTGATGAGAACATTGTGATGAGTTGGTTAATGTATCGGTTGAAGAATCGGTGTTCTTGAATGCGAATGTTAAAGACAACAAAAAGTGATGTAACCAAATGCTCATTAACTCTGTCACACAAGAAGTGTATGTTGTGATCGAGAAAGGTGAATGAATGTCGGTACAATCAATAAATTGTAGTGTTGAGACCGAGAAGGCATCGGGTGATGGATCGATTGACACTGAATCTGAGGCTCGAGACAGATAAGCTTGAAACGACCCATGAGTTCGGTGACTCTTGTTACACATGATGTGGATGCAAATATCGGACCGACAAATGAACAGTGTCATGTGATGATGTACCTTAACTGCTCAACATAGTGCATACGCTAATGTACCTAAACAACCGATCTTAATCTCGAACATGATTTCGATAAATGTTCCTTGGTTGAGGTCGAGACAAATAAATTCAAAACAAATGATATGGTTGATAAAAAGGCTTTTGATGAACTTTTAAACAAATTCTCAAAACTTGAAAAACATTGCATTTCTCTTGAAATTGCAATACAAAGAAAGGAGGAAAGTTTTCAAACTAAGAAACCATGTAAAAATGGAATTTCCGAATTTCATGAATTTTTGAAATAAACGATTTAAAAGCTCGACCAAGCCAAAAACTCGACTATCAATAATTTGAAGAAACATATTTACGGTATGCATGTGAAAAGTAATTTGATTACAACTAATCATGATGTTAATGCTATTTATGATATTCAAATGAGAAATGATGAATTAGCGTTTGTGTGGCCAAATTACTAAAGGAAAATGAGTCTTTGAGAAAGCATCACATAGAACTAAGTGACTCTCAAAGAAGCTAGAACTAAGTCAATGGAAACAAATTCTTTGATAGCAAAATTGATGAACTCAAAGCTCAACTTCGGAAAAAGTTTCTCTATTGTTGCCTTAAAAATGAGCTTAGGAAAAGCTGTAGGAAAAGTGTGAACACTAAGTTTACATAACCATCAACCTTGGGAAGCCAATTTCTCATCCCACTAGAGACCGGTCCATTGTTAGGCGACCCTCGCATTTATATCTCGAAAGAACAAAATCTTTGAAGACAAGGCTTGCCTCCCAAGTTGATGCGATACAAGTTTTGTCAAAACTAGTCACTTCACCTAAGTTACCTAAGAATAATGCTTCTAGCTCCATTAACCCTCAACAAGTAGCTACTTCTACTCCCAAAGACACAGAGGAATAGTTCGAAAATAGTGTCAAAACCAAGCATTAAAACCCATAATTCATATGATATGAATGACTTGTGGAAGAACTATTATCTAGAAGAAGCTAGGAAAAAGCACGATTCGAAAAGACGGAATTTTAGGTACAAGACCTAGGGTGATGGATTCCACGAGATTTCAAGGCACCTGCTAGTAGTAGTAAACCATTACCTAGGAACTCTCAAAAGACTAAGGTTGGCTTGCATGAAGAAGAATGCTAAGCATGTGAAAATGAAACTAGAAATTACGAGTCTTTTCGAATAAGAAACATTTTCTAATGCATGCTAAGGTACAATCACTAAGAGTACCTTCATGGCTAAACTTTGCCTAGATGGATCCCAATGCTAAATATTTAGAGTCTAGGAATAACGATAAGTCTTCCATTGTGCATAAGAATGTCACCAATCCTAGACCTCGCCATAAGTGGATTCCGTGCGGTAAAATGTTTAAGGATGTTGGACTTAGGTGGATGCCTACCGAAAGTCAAGCTCGATGACAAAATCAAGGTTGTTGTGAAATCCCAAAGGGTTTGGATACTAATGTCACTAACCAAAATATATGCAATCAAGTTTGTAATATTAGTTCGCCTAGTCCTTACTCGATTGCAGATACTTGATCCTTCACTACATGGGTGGCTTAAAGTATGGATTACAAATGGATTGATATCTCATAACTCACGGGTTCAAGTAACTCAATCTTGATATTCATTCGGCTATGACGTTTGAACACAACAGTTCAAGCCTCGTTCTCTAAAGAAAAGAAAAGTGTACGTTTCAGTGCACTTTATCTTCGGAAGAAGAGAAATCTTCTTATTTATGACCATTCTCATCAACATGCTTCATGTTTTTTCCAAGCGCTTCAGTCATCAAGTGAACCGAGCTACTATTGATTGTTTTCTTATTTCACTTGCTAAATTATAATGACGATGGCGACATCATATTCTACCTTTGAGGGAGAGAAGTGTGATTTGACTACATTTGGATGATTTTCACTTGTTTAATCAAGAATGGCATCTCCGTATGCAATTCTTGAGGGGGAGAAGAAGTATGATAATTCTGCATGGTTGATTGATATCTGAGAATAAATGGTCAAACGGCTCCAAACTTATGTAAGAATTGAGCTTCTTATCGGGTCATCTTTACATGAAGTTTTCTTATAAGAGCCGTTGGTTGACATCTTCACTGTCGATATGATTAATGACAAAGTGCTTCCGATTCTGTAGGCGGATTTCCTTGATGAACATCCTTTTGTTCTTGTTTGATTAGGAGGATTTGAGTTAAGGGATTTCTAAATATATGTTAACGGAATGCATTTGGTGAGAAGAAGATGTTAACATTCTATTCCCCAAACTGGACAATCTTAAAGAAGGTCGAGTCTCTGATCGGTTCTACATTTTATGCTACATGTTAGAAGGCTAAAAGACGAATTGCATTTAACAATCTAAAGACTTCTTCTTATTTCGAGCATTTATTTAAAAGATTGTCGGTTTAGGAGAGAGCACTAATTGGGGGAGAGTGAAATCAGATTCAATCCCAATTAGACTTGCTTATATTCTTCAGCAAGTTGATTCTCACAAGAGTTCAAGTGTTATTCTCAACAGATTTCTAGTATACGGGCTTACAATGTGTTCTTGATTACGATGTATCAAAACCAGCAAGGGAGAAGGAGACACGCATCTAAGCGAGTAAACTTGAAGAACTTAATACTTCTAAGTGATTGAAGATATCCCGGAAGACAAATGTCATGCCGAGAGAAACTCAAGGTTTTACTCATCAAGGCTTTAAGTGTTATTATTCTAACTACGTGGGGAAGAGATGTAATAGAAAGTTTCGAAGATAAAAGAGGTACGAGTGTGTGATGATTTCGATCGATTGCAATCATCAAGGAAGGAGTCAAATATTTAAATGCACATTACTCGTGGTACATTAGTGTTCTTATTCCAACCTCATAGAGTGTTGATTTCGATGTTATCGCAACCATCGTGGGAGAGAAATGTGTACATTAGGGTCGCATTCTTTGTTTCACTTGAGTGCTTAATCGGTGATTCGAGAATAATCACTTATTCGAGTTGACATCCGCAGAGTTAGTCCTCCGAGAGATAATCGGTGATTCGCCCGCTTCTTCAATGTTATCGGTTATTCTCTTTGGGCATTCGGTGCCGGCTCTTGAGTTTCATACACTATCATCGGGGAGAGAAAAGTATACATCGGAGTTATTCTTTGGCTATCGGACTTAATCGGCTACTTGATGGTATAAGTTTCTCTGTCTTGGTATATGTGTATTCGGGTTCGTGAGCTCTAGTCTAAGAGGCCGATCGCATCAATTCATCTACTTGGGGAATTGTTCTCGTAACACCTTTTGGAATGGATCGCTTGAGACTTGGTTGAAAAGGAATTTGAGAAGAGTCATTCAAGCGTGGGATGATACGTTGTTGTTCTTGTCAATGATATAACCCGAACGAAGAATCACAAAGATCATTCTTAAAAGGAGCGACAAGATTGATGATAATGGTGTGCTTCCTTGTGCACCTAGCTAAAGCAAGCTTGAAATAGAGCTTGAATCGCTCAACATAAGGATTTTTGGTTTGGGGAAGTCGCAAAGTCTCTCTTTCTCAAAGGCTCGGGTTCTATCTTCTATTCGAAGCCTCCGAAGCTTTGGTGGTGGAAGTTTAAGAGATGACAAATTCTATCTTCTACGACGTACTGTTGGATATCCTTATCTCGGTACTCGTATCATCATCCTCTTAAACTATATCATCTACTTTATCGTGTAAATATTTATCAAAACCAAATACAAAAGTATAAAACCATCAAAAGAAAATAGAAAAATATAAAACCAACAAAAACCCATAAAATCGAGAAAATTTGAAAATACCAAAATATTGTTTTTCAAGACATGTCTTCGGTATCGATAACATCTACGGTCTTAGAAATGTCATTCAACGATGGCACGGGACTATAGATGAAGTTCGAGCAGGAGCTGTAAATATTCTTTTCCAAAATATGTCTAAAATAATGGCTTGCAGTTATTTCAGACTGTAACCCGCGCTTAAAACTATGGCTTGCTATTATTTCAGATAGCAACCCACTCTTCAAGAAAGGAAAGTGTTGCGCTAAACCAATTTTCAAATATTTCGTGCACTTATCCTAAATCAAAATGAGGAAAGTATGTCGAAGGACTGCTGTTCCCACACAAATGTTTTTCCGTCTAAAATTCTTCAGAAAAATATTTGTTTTATTCAAAAATTAGTGGAAAATGAGTTGCTTGAAAATCAATCAGTATCAGATTTTTCATAAATTTGCAAACTCAATCAATGACTTCAGCGCTTTTAATACTTTTCAGAAAATGAGTCATTGATTGAGGAGGAGAATGTTTTCAAATTAATATCATCTATCAGGCTTTTCTAATTATCCTCGTGCTTAACTAAAAATGATATTTGCCTATGTCGAAGGACTAGGAATTTAGGATATAATTAGATGACTATAGTTTGATAAACATATATCTCCCATAACTTTGTATGATCTGATTGATATGTTGAATTGACTTTTATTAGTCGATTGCTTTTTGGGTGATGTCGACCACCATATATCTGTTTGTGTGCACTAACATATGCAGATATCATGGTTTAAAAGAATGTTACCAATCCGGATCCCACAAATGAAGATGATTGGATGCCGAAAGGAAAGGGTAACTATTTCTTGGGTCGACAAATGAAGAAACAGAGCTTAATTAGATCTCTCCATGGATAGTTGGAACATTGATGCAACTTCAGAGGTCTCACTGCATCCGCAGATGGTTTTCTTCAAACCCTCAACAACAATAACAAAAGCAGATCAACCACCTAACGTATCTTTGTGCAGGACAAGTAGTGAATAATACCATTTTTCAACAAATTTGATAAAATTGTTTTGAAAATGGGAAAAATATTGTTTTGAAAGTAAATTGAACTCAAACTTTGGAAATCACCGGACTTCATTTTATCAACACTTAAGTCACTCAATCATCGACTACGATCATCGATTGAGGAGGAGAGTGATTCAAAATAAAATATTTTAAAACAATATTTCTTCATAAAAAGTTCCGATTTGTACGAAACAAAGTGGTGATCTAAAGATTTAATGTTATGTCATGGTATGATTTTCTTTAAAACTCAAAGATCTTTCAAAATGAAATTTTTTCTGTTCTTGTTTGATTGTGAAATTGTTTTATTTTACTTAAAGATCTCTTAAAAACTATCATACCTGACACTAACAATCTTTAATGTCAAAAATTGATCCTTATCAATCATTTTTCAAAAAATTAAATCTTGCCACGTCTTTCCCCAAAATTTTCTAAATGATTTAAATCAATTGGGATCACAAATCTCAATTGGTTTGAAATTTTTGATCGGGGGAGAGATCGTGATTTAAATCTCAAATCGTCTTTAAAAGGGTGATTGTTTCAAAAACACTCCTTCCTTCATGTGCCAAACGATTTCAAATACATAATGCACATGATTGTGGAGGAGCATTTAACCAAAAACCAGAAGAGTATTTAAACAAGGCAACATATTCTTCCATGTTTTCCAAACCTTATTAAATCACTTGGGATCCAAAATCTCAAAGGGTTTGATATTTTTGATCGGGAGAATTTGTGATTTAATATGAAATTTGATAAAGATGATCGTTTGATTCAAAGTGCAAGTTCTCTTTAATATGTGCTAAACTCTTTCGTATATCGATGCACATATTGAGGGGGAGCGAATGGTTTCTTAATGGCTTTTGTGATCATGGATGTACTTCAAAGGATCTCTTTCCTCTATGTGATAAAATTACTTCAAATATCCTACGCACATATTGATGGGGAGAATTTACCAAAGAAATTCAAATGGCTTTTTCTACAGAAATTGTGATCAAGAAATCATTTCTAAGAACTCTTGCCTCCATGTGCTAAACAATTTCAAAATCATATGCATATGTTGAGGGGGAGCATTTCTAAAAGATCAAAAACAATTAAGGTACAAAATGCTTTGATTTTATATCACAAGTACTTTGATTGATTTTCCAAATGATTTTTCAATTGGTTTCATAAAGGAATGAACAATACCAAAAGATTGACCAAATTTACTTTATGCATGGTGTTATAAGGATAGTTAGGTTAGGTATTCGTTCCACGATCCCGCCAGAGCGGAGGGATCTACCAGGACAATCCACTAGATAGTGTAGAAGTCATTAGGTATGATGATAAAAGGAGAAAAGTGAGAAATGGGAAGAGTGCGGATGAGATAGAGCTAGAACGGAATAAACCCAACAAAGTTCTAGTTATGAAGTCTCGGTAAGAACTGAAGGGTTGAAGAATGAAAAGAATTAAATGTGAAAGGGTGAAAATAAATAGCCTTCCAATAATTCAACCTTAGAGGCGTAAACCGGTTCAATACATATACTCTTGGTGGTTACTAAGGTAACACTGGTATTGAAGACAAGACATCATGGACCCGGTGGACGACCGCACTAAACTTCCCAAGCTACTCAAGTTCCTCTTAAAAGGACTTGTTTCATTCTCACGGGAACCGACATAATCTATCATTGTCTCTTAGAGATTGTTGATATTGAAGAAGGAGACCCTCTCCTAGTCTCCGCATAGGAAACCAAATGTGCACAATTGAGTCTAGAGCCAAGAGATCATCCACAAAATCTCATTAGGACACAAAATTCATGAAGACTTGTTGTTTCACACAATGTGGAAAGTAAGTATATATTGAGAGTCCCACGCATTATCCTTGTGGTATTGCCGAACATCCGAGTGATATGTAAAGTATTCACGATGAAGATGGAAATCCTTCTAGAGCCAACATCAAACAAGCTCTTGGTGGGTGACATGTGAGATCTTTCCAAAGATCAAGCTTGTGACAAGCGGATAGAAACAATAGGCGATTCATTCTTGAATCAACCTTGGTCCAGAAATGAATTGACGAATACTTTTGGAAAAACCGTTCGATGTGCAAATCTTCTTTCTCTAGCACATCGAATGAGTATTCATTTTAAAACACAAAAAGTATCTCTGATTGAAAAAAATACTTATGGAAAAACCGTTCGATGTGCAAATATCTTCTTTTCTCTAGCACATCGAATGTGTACTCTTTTCAAATACAAAAGGTATTTTTTGATTGAAAATTGAGCTTTCTCATAAAACCTTCGTCGTATTGCAAAACTCTTTCTACAAGCAAAACGAGATTGTTTTCAAATCAATTTTTCATCAATCGGTGAATCTCAATTCATTGGTTGACTCACTCCGTGTTGTCTTCTTTGAGGCGTTCGGTTTGAGAACAACTAGAACAATTTGAAACCCGTCAAGGAGATTCTTGAATCATACACGATCTGGCGAGATTTGTCCGATCAACGGGAACCGTGGGCGTGTACCTCAATTCAACGAAAGTGATCAAAGACACTTTTGTGTGCTTTATTGCTAACGTTGTTTGCGGTATATTTGGACGGTTGCGGTTGATCGATATTGAGAAGTCAATTCACGACCACATGCTCACATCATACACTCTAAATTGAAGAAATCATGACTAGTGTATATCTACATAACTGGCTCGATATTTTTATACTATGCTTCTTGCTACGCTACTGCAAATATCATGAACCAGTAAAGCTTCCGCTACTCTGATGGAAAGATGTCATGATCTTGAAAGTATGAGCATGTCGGTCCAAAAGTCAAAACATCATATGATGGCAACACTACAAAGGGTGATCCAGAGATTTATTGTGGGTGATGATCTCAACAAAGCTCGAAGATCATTAAAGATGTGGATCAGTTCAAATACCTCCACTTAAAGTACAAAGCATTCGGACTTTAAAGAATCACTGCTAAAGCACAAAGATGCAGATGTTGAAGAATTAAAGTCTACGAGCTCAAGACTGAAGATTAAATAGAATGCTAGAATTCAAAATGTAAATCATAGGGTGACCTTCCTTAGGGGGAGATTGTTAGGAATTAGAAATTCCATAGTAAAGAGTCAGTCACCCCAAATATAATCTAGCATAAGTTAGCTCGTAGACATATCGTTATTTACTTGTTTAGTAGTTAGTTATTAGCTTAGTTTAGCTTAGTGCATCACCATGGAGGAAGGACGGGTCTTTACCCACTGTATGCCTGATCCACAGTCCGAAGGAGGACGTGTAGTATGTAACTATAAATACCCTCTACCTCCTAAGGTAGAGGGTTGGACCTTTCACTCAATCTAACCTTCTTTCTTTTGTTTACTTTCTCTCTCTAGAAAGGCTCCCGTCTTCTACTTTCTCTCTCTAAACTCTTGCATAATTCGACCTTACATGTGATTGTTTGTGTGTTTATGAAAACCAATATCTAACATTTTTATTCTTTCTTTTCGGCTCAGAGTCTTTATCCACATCATCATCATCTTTTGGATGCTTGGCCTTCTTAGCTGTCTGTTTGCATGAGGTTTTGAGTTGATATTCCAGCAATGCCTCAAATAGTTTACTTTCGTCAGAAGTAAACATTGCAGATCGTTTAGACATTTGTAACACCGACTTGAAATCAACTCGCATCGAGACAACCGCAGCTCAATTGGATTGATCTTCATAGCTACCGGAGTAGATTGCATTGTTTGCTTGACCAATTGCATGAGATTCGGATAGAGTTGTCTGGTGAACATCTCTCTTGTTACTCGGGGACGAAGTGTCGAGAAGAAACTTGTGAGTAAATTCTCTGGCTGTCTTTTCCATTTCCCCTTAGATATCTCTTTTGATAATTTGCTGGACCTGTTCTCTTTCCTCCGCCATCTCTTTTATCACATCCTGAAGGAGATTGATTCTGTCGGCAAGTTGATTGAGCTTTTTATTGACCAAGTTTCATTTGCGAACTTGTCTGACAACTTTAACAATCTTCGTGTTGATCCCAGTTGAGCAAACGATCTAATATAGAAACTGACTTGTAACAAAAGCTTATCAAGTATTACGCGGAATTTAATACTTAATCTTAAGAAGAAGAATAGTAAACATTCAACACCTCAATATTATTTATTAATACGAATACTCTTACAGTATTAGGGTTTTGAAACCTTGAAGTGTATCGACCTTAGATATAAAACATCATGATATCTAACCTAACTCGGGACCTCCTTTTATAGGCTAAGGAGTCCTATACATTATACAATACGTAACCTACAAGATAAATATCTTTTCCATATTTATCTAATACAATAAACTAACCGACTATACAAGACTAGCAGAGGTTACAATATATTATCCGTGGTTACACAATACTACTAGCCGCGGTTGTCTTCATCCGTGGTTACACTCTTCTGTCCGTGGTTATATCAAACTTGTCCGTGGTTCCAGTACTTAGAGTAATTCTTTATGCAAGGAACCTAAAACCCAACAATCCTCCCCTAAACTTGATAAATTCCAACAAAATTCTCAAGTTTTCTTTAAGCTCAAAACATCTGAATTTGAGGATGTAGCCAAACACTTACTAGCCTTAAGTATCTTCTCATACTTCAGCAACAAATTGTAAGCTTGACCATCATAAGATACTAACATCTTGATACAACCAGGCTTCAACATCGAGCAATTATTCACGGATGCTTATTCGGTTGAGGATAATCACCTTCTACAAGCATATGAATAACCTTTCGAAAGCAGTTAAAACATGAACTCCACAAGTTTGATATAAAAACCATCTAGTAACTTGACCATTATAGAGTCCTTGCCATTCAGGTTCATCATGAGTAGGTTCAAATAAAATCTTCAAATAATGATAAACCAACCTCTCATGATAATCATTTGGATGTACTTTACCAAACTTATTCTTGTAAAGTATCCAAAGATTCATCAAATCATCTCTATCAAAATACTGAAGCATCTGTGAAAATTTATTATACTCAGAAACTTCATTGTTGAGTCTTTGAATTTTCCAAACTCCTTCACTTCCAATTATAAGCTTAAACTCATAAGAAATGATTTGATTTTCATCTTCAACAACTTTCAATCTTTTAGAATCAGATGTCTCTTGAACCTCATATTTTCTCTTTCTTTTACTTTGAATCCATTCATCATCCTTTTTAATCCACTCTTCTTCCTTTTTAGAATTCATTGGACATAAATCATCTTTATTAATCCTCATACATCTCTCATAAATTTCCAAAATTCTTTCAAATGAGCATCTACTAAGATTATCAGAAACATAAATGCCTGAATTCTTAATAATTTTCATCAATACATTCCTCATCTGAGCCATAGTAGGAGGTTTCTTTCTTATAACCTGTTTCTTTGTTTTGCTCACATTCCTTGCCCATCCACTCATCAGTCTAGCTTTCTCCTCATCCTCCAACAATGCCCATTCTTGTGCAGTAAACTCATCAAGTATTTGTAAAGAAGCTTGAAGATAGTTTTGTGATTCATACCATATAGCTAACCATCTCTCACTAGCTTCCTCCTCTTCTTTCTTTCTTTTATCCAAAGTCGCTTGTTCTTGACCAACAAGTTTCTTCCATATTCTTCATCATAAGCTTCTTGTTATGCTTTATTTTTAAACTTCAAAGACTACCTCTTTACCTTTCCCAACATCATATTGAACCACTTTCTTCTTCAAAGTTTCACCAATAACCAAACTTTTAACTCGGGTTTGGTTGCGATGGTGAAGCAGATAAAGCAGTGCAATGATGGGTGTAGAAGTAGATGATGTTTTACTCAGATTAATCAATGTACTTGCGACTTCTTTCTACTTCTTTAGGATTAGATGGTAATATAGAAAGAGTTGTAACAACGATGGAAGTGGTTATGATAGCGATGGGTATGTGAGAGTAGGAACAATAGCCAAGTGCGAAGCGCATCGGTGGTTACAAAAGTACTAACCATGGTTTCGGGTATACTATCGGTTGTTGTGTTCTACACTACTTCAACATTCTTCAATTTTTCAAGAACATCCTCATTCCCATCTTTATCGAAACCAAAAATCTTGATCTCCACTATCAACATCTTCTTCCATAGTTACACCAATGATATATCCACGGCCTCCCTAAATTCATGCCATCACTCCTCCCTGTTTGGATACATCCTTTTCATTCGAGGCGGTAGAGAGTCCACTTTCTTTTCTTTCTTCTCATAGCTTTCAAACAAAGAACTCGTGTCTTTTCACTTTCTCCAAAACCAATACTCTATGCTTCAATCTCGAATATCCTTTCCTTGAAACACGTTAACTCCGAAGACACGAAATTTTATCCTCCATTTTAGCACACTTAAACGTCAATTCATTTAAACGTTCAAGAATATCCTCCCACTTCGACTGTGTGAACCGGTCGAGAGGTGGTTCATTGGAAAATTCATCATGTACAAAGTCATTAACCGTCAATTCAATGTCGTTCCAATCTATCCTCATCACTTGGTTGTGTTAAGCGCTGCGAGAGTGAATCCTTGGATATAGTAAACATAGCATCGACTGGCCCGATCATCTATGCACTGTAGTGACCAGGTTGGCTAGGGATTCCTCCACATGTGTTAAGTTCAAAGAACTCTCCACATTAGAGGTTGCCAATGGTTGGGTCTTATTAATGTTTCCTTATCGACCAAAGATCAAAGCATAAATCAAGAGGAAGCCCTTCCAATCATGTCACCTCCACTCCATGTGTGACCTCATTAACCATACCACTAACACTATCACGAGGAAGCTTAGTGCCTGTGTTCTCCTAGTCCATGATGCAAGACCTTCATCAAACTCGAATCGTGAGGGCAAATTAATCATGTGAGGAAATAAAGGAACATCTCTAATGATAACATTCTCATGGTGATTCCTCATATGTGCAAAACTTTAGGAAGCATATGATGTACTTCATACTCGCTATCATGTTCAATGGTTCCACTATTTGATGTTCCACAATTAGTTGAACAAACCTAGGATACAAATAGTATTTACCCTTCTTCCTAATGTTCGTACTAACCCCTAATATATCATCCTAGACCGGTTGAACTTCCTTCCATCGAAAAACAAATAATAGCGAGAGTAATTTTGGAAGGAAAGTCATTAAAGCACTGTGGTCTTGTTACTCATACACATCAACAAAGTGTGAATCAAAACTTCCATTGTTGTGAAAACAAACTCTTAAAAATTGTACATTTTCACCTCGTGTGTATATCCTAATCTCTAAACCAAAGAACAATCTCAACATCCGAAAGACTATCAACACCATCAGCATCATCAAGCTTTAAAACTTCTCTAATGATCTCCTCGGTAACATAGATAGCATTCTCATCCACAACAATATTAAACACCACCAAACCATCAACCTCTTCAAGTTTAGCATTTCTCCGTAATCGATGTATGTAGGCTTTAAGAATGGTAGGTTCAACTATTAAAGCATAGTGAATGGGACTGTGAACTAGGAAATCAATCATTTGATGAAACCCATTAGATCATGCATCCTTAGTGAGTACTGCAACAAGGTTATGTGAAGTGGAATACTTTGCAGCCATTGTGATTAATGATGGATATGAAGTGGGTTTTGTGAATAAATCAAAGAAAGTGATTAGGGTTAAAGTTGAGCGCCAATTGGAAGTGGTTAGAAGATCAAATAAATTGATCCATCCGTGATTTTGGGGAGAGATATATACTTTTGCCAAAGTGTCGAAACAACCCCTGTAGTATCCAAAACAAAGTACCATTCTATCCGCGGTTCCATAACTGCTATCCGCGGTTAGAACATAACATCGATGGATCTGAGATGTTCACTCCTCCAAATATCCAAGAGAAAGAGCAAGTAAGTGCGTGTTTATCATAAGAGATCTCACAAAATATGAAGGATTACACAATTATTATTATTATTATTTTTTTAACTAACACAAGCGACTAACACACCACTCCTATGTATACAAATCCTTCATACCGCAAGTCAAAACACAAAACCAACACAGAAAAGTAGGTTATTATTGTCAGTGGTTAGTGAATGCCATAAGTGGTTTCAAAAGACCTATCCGTGGTTTAGAACAGGTAAGTCAATATAGTCAACTTCTAGAACTAATATCAGTCCAATACCCAAGAAACTCATTAACTCTCCAACCACATTTAACCTGCCCTTTACTTCCATAACCCTAAACTTCACTTATAAAAAGAACCCTTAATCTCATATAACGCACACACCAATCAAAATCAAAACCCTAATTTCTCTAACAAAAACCCCAATAATGAGTAGCTCCAACCCAATCAATCTTTCATCAGATGACAATGCCTCCTCCAACAAAGATCTGAGAGATGGAAAAAGAACTATTTGGCAAGCAATCCAAGCAAAGGAGAGAATAGCTCTTCTTTAAGTTCGTATGTATCACCCTATGAAGATACAGACGAAGAAACATCTTCCAAAGCAGTCAGTGCGCCTCCACAAGAATCCAATCCATGGCGATTTGACATACCTCCACAAGAACCGAGACCATTAAAATCCCCATTTCTTCCATCATCTGAAGATGATAGTGTGATGAATCCAAGTGATGCTTCTGAAGACTCTGATGACTCTTCTAAGAAGAGGACTTCAAACCCCAAACCTTCATCATCCAACCCCCAACCAAGACCACGAGCAAGAAACCCACCACCCCAAGGATAGAGGTGGTTCTTGGTCTTTGTGCACCAAGTCGTGGTGCTTCTTCACACATCGTAACAGGAAGGAAAAGAAAAGGGAGTAAGTTGTCAGATGGTGGAACGAGTAGATGGAGCACAAGAAGAATATCATATCATCCATCTATACGCCACAATCGCCTTGACTTCTTCGTTGCATCAATCCATCCTTCCCATTTTGATCCTTAGCTACTTGTCGTCTTGGTCATGGATATGATAAAAGCATATCCAAAGATTTAAACGATATAAGCAAGGATAGTAGTAGTAGAAATATTAGTAGAAAATCATGTATAGAATTAGTCTTTAATTAGTGAAGTTTCATTGTAAGTCGTAAGCTATAAACTATTTTGTTGAATGAACAATTTAACTTCAAGATTTCTTGAATCTCTATAATGACTTGTCTTTTATCGCACAATGGTTAGTGGAAACACAAAACAACTAGCAATGGATTGATCAACTCTATCGGTGGTTAGAAACAACACTATCGATGGATAGAAACAGAAATAGCAATACTAAGATTACATAATAACAATCCAATACTTATACAAACGATACAAAACAATTTGAGAGTTTAAAGATTAATCATTCCTATACTAACAACAAGATATCGAAACCTCCCACATCAAAAGCTTTGGTGAGAAGATCAAGAACATTGAAATCGGTATGGATTTTACCATTTGAATCAACCTTTTCTCATTACAATCTCTAATAAAGTGATGTCTTATCTTAATATGTTTAGTTCTAGAATGTAAAACAGATTTTGATAATGCAAATTGTACTATTATTATCAATGTAAATCTTAGTATGCATAAAATTGTACCCAAAATCCAAAGAATTGATTACGTATCCAAAGAACTTGACCACATCAACTAGCAAAGAACCACATATTCAGCTTCAGGTTGTAGAATTAGCCACAATAGTTTGCTTTTACACCGCCAAGAAATTAACTCTTCCCAAGAACCCGACATCCTCCAATAGTAGACTTCCTATCCAAACTAGCTCCAAAGATAGTCACTATCACAGTAGGCCACCAAGTCAAGGGAATCCTTAGAGTACCAAAGGCCCAATTTAGGATGACCTTTCAAATATCTAAAGATTCTCTTAACGACATTCATGTGTGAAGTATTTGGTGTGACTTGAAATCTTGCACACACACATACCGAGAACATAATATCCGCCTAGATGCGAAGATACATCAAAGATCCAATCATGGATCATGCAACTTCAAATCAACTTTGGTACTTCCATCATACGGTAGCATAGGTTTCGAGTCTCCATAGGTGTACTTGCACTCTTTACATCTTGAAACCCAAACTTCTTCAAAACATCGCTACATACTTGTCTTGACTAATGAAAATACCATCAGTCCTTTGTTGAACACAGAGCCCCAAAAGAAAGTGAGTTCTCCCATAGAACTCATCGAAACTTATCATGCATAAGTTTCTCAAAATCTCTGCATAGCTCCTTGTTAGTAGAGCCAAAATGATGTCATCTACATAAACACGAACCAAGTAAAATATCATCTTTGTGCTTTCTAATGAACAAAGTTTTATCAATCGGCCCTCTTTTAAACCCATTGTCCATCAAATAAGTAGACAGCATTCATACCATGGCCTAGGGCACGATGCAATCCATACATAGCCTTCCTCACTTTGTAAACCTTGTCGGGATGATCGGGATCTTCAAAACCGGAGGTTGACAAACATAAACCTCCTCATCAATAGTGCCATATAAAATTCACTTTTAACATCCATCGATACACAACAAAATTCTTGAATGAAGCATAAGCCAAAAACAATCTAATAGCCTCTATCCTTGCAAGCGGTGCAAATACTTCATCATAGTCCAAACCTTCCGTTTGTGTGTATCCTTGAGCAACCAATCTTGACTTGTTCCTCACAACAATACCTCTTTCATCCTCTTGTTTACGAACACCCATTTAGTCCCAATAGCCCTCTTCCATTTGGAAGATCAACCAATGTCCAAACTTCTTGAAGCTTAAGCTGTAAAAGCTCCTCTTGCATTGATTCTACCCACCTTATTCGGATAAAGCTTCTTCCACTCTCTTGGGCTCTTTTGAGAGAAAACAAGCAAAGCAGGCAATTTTGCGATCTTTATATTTGTTTCTTTTGTGAAGTGATCTTGCAAAGAACCCATGTTAGGAAAGGGTTCAATGTTCTTAACCACCTTCTTGTTTGTACTTGGAGTATTCAAATTTCCAAGTATTTGTTCCTTGGGATGAATCTTGTGAATCCTTGTAGTGGTGATTGGACTTTCATGAATGACAGCTTCCAAGTTTGACAAATCGACATTGAAGAAATCATCCATGTCTTCATCATCGGTGGGAGTATCAATTTCAATCAAACCGGGCATATTAGGATCATGTGGATACTCCTCATCACCAAATAGTGGCTTTGGATGTGGTCCAAAGAAAGTACTATCACCAAGCTTGTAGTCTAGATTTCACATGAACTATCGGTGGTAGAAGATGGCTTGTCGTGAGTTACATTTGACCGATCGCTTTCAAGAGGCTTAGCGGTTTGCTTCGCTTTTTCTTCTTTTCAATTTCTTCTACCGACACGAGTTATCTTTCAACAACTCATCCTTATCTTGATGATGATCAACTTTGCCTCCATCTTTCGAGATTTCATCATCGGTGGGACTTTGCTTATCAATGATGGAAGGAACAGAACCACTTTCCACTTTTCAACCAAATAGAACTCCTTTGGAGAATCAACTTCCTTTGAAGATGTATCACGCCTCGAGAATCCTTTTGTATACAGATCGGCATTAGTGGAGGTTCACGCAATGATAGGCTCATAATTCATAGATTTGGTTAGCATATCAATGTTAAGCGACCGGTCGGGTCCTTTGGTCTCAACACTAGGAGTCTTTTCAATGAATTGAACATGTAGGTTCTCTTCAACAAGTCTAGTTCTCCTATGGTATACTCTAAAGGCTTTGCTATTAGTGGAATAGTCTAAAAGTATCCATCATCCCTTTTCTTGAAACTTGCCTAGGTAGTCTATGGTGTTCAAAATGGTAACAGGACACCCAAAAGGTTTTAGGAATGCAATCATTGGCTTCCTATCATGTAACTGACTCATAGGGGTCTTGTTATGAGGCTTCACTACCTTACTTGTTTTGCACATAACATGCAATTCCTATAGCTTCAAATTTCAAAAGGTAGTTGGTAACTTAGACTCGACAACATGGTCCTAGCGACCTCAATTAGTGTTCTATTTTTCCTTTCAGCTACACCATTCTATTGTGGTGTTCTAGCAACACTAAACTGTCTTTCAATACCTTTAGCTACAGGCGATTCATTACATCATTCTTAAACTTAGTTCCATTATCACATCGATTACTTTGACCTTATGATTTACTAGATTTTCTATCTTAGTAATGAAACTCTTAAGAATCTCACTAGTCTCACTCTTAGCGACCAAAAAGTATACCCAAGAAAATCTACTATAATCATCGGTGATAACTAGGCAACATCGCTTATGGTTCAAGCTTCTAACAAAGGTAGGTCCAAATAAGTCCATATGAAGCATAAACAATGGTTGTGTTATGGTCTTTACGCTTTGGTCTTACAAGAAGCTCTATGTTGTTTTCCTTTTGACAGCCACACAGTTCCTTACACTCAAAAACCTTTGAAGGTAACCTCTCACTAAGTTTCCTTTACCGGTTTATTGATTGTTTTGTAATTGAGATGACCTAGCCTTCTATGCCATAATTTTGACTCATCAACGGATGCTTTAGCAAACAAACATAAGGACCTATTAGGAAGAACATCTTTAAGATCAAAACAATATATATTTTCCTTCCTAGGTACCCTAAGTTGTATAAACTTCTCATCGGGCATCTTAAACTCGGGAGACAACACACACACTTAGTTTCCCAAAAAGTACCCAGTTTTCTTATCATACATTTGAGAAACACCGAATAAAATAAGTCCCTCACACTGCATTAGATATTAACTTTTCACATACACATCATAACATTAACCCAATGAGCACATAGATGGTTTTAGAGAGAGAAAGAGTGGGACATTCTAGTGAGAGAAACTAGTGGAATATTAGATTACTAAAGAATATCCAACCTCTACCTTGCAAGGTAGAGGTATTTATAGGTTACAAACTAAACGACCTCCGACGGCCCTGTGGATCGAGTGGATACAGCTGGTAAAGACCGACCTTCTTCCACGGAGTTGCACTATACTATTTTACGCTACTAACTAACTACATAAACCGTAACTAATGACCAATCTACGAGCTAACTTATGCTAGATAATAGTTGGGGTGACCGACTTTTAATAATCGAATTTTCTAATTCCTAACAATCTCCCCTAAGGGAGGTCACCCCATATATTACATTTCAAATCCTAGCATTCTAGTCTTGACATTGTTCTTGAGCTCGTAGTCTTTCATACATCATCATTGTAAGCTTAGTGCACAGGTGGAGCAACTTCAAAGACTGCAAAGATTTGTACTTTAGATTGGAGGTCCATTTCTGATTCATGAGATAGTAAAAATGAGCTAGCTTTTGAGATCATCAGCAATCAACAATCTCTGACACATCCTTTGTGGTGTTGGTATTATGTGATGTTGTGACTTTGGGACCGACATGCTCACATTCGATCATGAAATCTTCTCATCGAGTAGCGGAAGCTTTAGTTGATTCATGATATTGCAGCAGCAGAAAGGTAGCATGGAGTGAAAATATCGAGTCATTGATGCACTAATCATGATTTCTTTGAGTTGATTGTGTTAGTGAGCATGCGGCTATGGATAGACCGCTTCATTCGATCACCGCAAACGTCGGTGTACCGCATACAACAAGTTAGCAATAAATCACGAAATTGTCTTTGATCACTTTCGATGAATTGAGGTACACGCCCACGGTTCCCGCTGATCAAGACAAGTACTTGCTGTGATCGTAGGATTCCTAAGAATCTCCTTGATGTGGTTTCGAAATTGCTCTAATGCTTCTCAAACCGAACATCTCAAAGAAGACAACACGGAGTGAGTGAACCAAATGAATTTTTAAGTCCATCGATTGATGAAAAGAGATTTGAAAAACAATCATGTATTGCTCAATAGAAATTGTTTAGCAATACAACGAAGGTTTTATTGAAAATCAATTATCAATCATAAAAATACCTTTTGGTTTGAAAATTGAGTACACAATCGATGTGCTAAAGAAAGAGTTTTTAAGCACAAAGACCGGTTTTTCAAAGGTATCAATCAATCCATAACTCGAACCGAGATTGATTCAAGAATTGAATCGCCCCATTGTTTCATTCATTGTCACATGGTTGATCTATATAATAGATCTCACATGCCACCTACCAGAGCTTGTTTGATGTTGGCTCTTAAGGCTTTCCATCTTCATTGTGAATATGTAAACACATCACTCGGGATGTTCGGCAATACCACAAGGATAATGCGTGGGACTCAAGATATAATCTCTCTTCCACATTGTGTGAAAAGAGAGTCTTCATTGAAAGTGTCCTAATGAGATTTATTGATGATCTCGTGGCTCTAGACTCAATTTGTGCATATTTGGATCCTATAATGAGAGACTAGGGAGAGGGTCTTCTTCAATATCAACCATCTCTAGAGAAAGTCGATAGATAATGTTGGTTCCCATGAGAATGAAACAAGCCCTTTTAAGAGGAACTTGAGTGGTTTTGGAAAGTTGAAGTGCGAGCAAGTCCTTTGGGTCCATGACGCCTTGTCTTCAATACCGATGTTACCATCGAGAGCGTATGAAGTGAACCCGGTTTCGCCGCCTAAGGTTGAATTAATGGAGGGCTATTTGTTTTCACCTTTTCTCATTCAATTCTTTTTA